>BKCH01001347.1:0-103551 GCA_008635985.1 Ficus erecta
GAAGTTATAAGTTATTGGGGTCCACTTATGAATACACTAAGATTTTTCCTCGTGAAGGTTCTTTTAATCGATACGTCTTGTGTGATATGTGTGTTCTTGCTTGTGTGAATACCAAATAAATAAATAAACCCTTTCAACAAAAAATAAAAAATTTATTAAAATTCAGACTTTCTTGTTATATTTTCTCTTCTAAAATTTTCTATTCAAACAAATAAACAAACATCATGTGAAATTTGGACTTCACAAAGCATTTTAGAGGTGCGTCCCATCAATGGGAGCCACCTTGCTCTTTCAGTTCCATCTATATGTTTCAAGTGGCCCTGACATTTTTCTGTGAGTAAACAATCCAATTTTTATTACTCAAAGTTCATTTCAACAAAACATGACCTTTATCATACTAAAAACAAATTTATAGTGCTGTAAATATGGATCGTCAAATCCGACATAACCCCCGACAGATACATGTAAACATGAAAATACAGGTCGGACCAAAGCCGGTCTATACAAAGAAGCAGGTTGGACAGAGCCGACTCGGATAAAAGAAAAGATATGTGGATCAACTTAGCTTATTTATTAGAAATAAATTGCTTCTCAAAAAAGACAAATATTTGATAAAAACCTCCTAATTAGGTCATATATCTACAGAGTTATAACACGTTAAGAAATTATTGATTTAGAGATATTCATTGACTCCTACAGGATATTTTTATAATGCATTGTCTTTTAAATTTATCGAATTATTAATTTACTACATTAGTCCCAAATCAACACGGATAAACAATATTATTTAACAAAAGTTATTAATTTGTCGGATCTCAGTTTTTCGAGGTTTTACTACAGAACTTCTTAATAAATTTACAATACGGTACATAATGGCTTGTATAAAAATTTAAAGACTATCATGTAAGGTAGTATTACTATCAATTTCCCATACGTACTTCTTCTTAGCAAGCTATATAGAAATTTCTAGCCCAAAAAAAAAAAACAAAAAAAAAAAAAGCTATATAGAAATGGAACCACCAGAGTCTTCCCTACACTCA
Organism: Ficus erecta; assembly: GCA_008635985.1. Lineage (NCBI taxonomy): Eukaryota > Viridiplantae > Streptophyta > Magnoliopsida > Rosales > Moraceae > Ficus > Ficus erecta. The sequence continues at coordinate 1,041 of BKCH01001347.1, forward strand.
TCAAGATCTTCTCGAAGCTTCTCTATAACCCTATCTTTTTCATCAATAATCTCCAATAGCCTCCTATTCTCTTCCTTCAACCCCTCAAACTGTCCAACAATCCCTTCAATCTGCGCCTCAATGGCGTCGTCGCTTAGCTCGAACGCGCTCTCGACGACTCTAACGACGCGCCACAGGCTCACCACCACCAAAAGCCCTCCCCCTTTCCGTTCCAAAAAGCCCTCTAAGACCAAAGCCCCTGCCACCACCACCGCGTCCACAATTAGGCCTGGCCGCCGCAAGAACCCCCTGCCCCCAAGCCCCACCGCCAATGCCGCGGTCTTGGCAAATAGGAGGCTAAGGATGGCGATTCCGAGCCAATGGTACCACATATCGTTGTCGCGGCGGTTCTTGCTTGCGCTGCAAGAAAGTATGGTGGAAGTGAGTTCTAGGGTTGTGAGGATTAGGTCGAGGAGAATAAGTGCAACGGCGATAACTCGGACTTGTTTGGATTCTAGGAAATCGACTAGATTGGTTCTCCATGGTGATGTGCTAATAAGATTTTGCTCATTGGAAGTAATATTGAAGAAGAGGTTCCATCGTTGCCTTCTCTGCCAGTTCTTGAGGAGATTTTGTATCGATTTTTCGACAGATTCAACTCCTGGTTCTTGTGACGATTGGATCTGAATCCGATGAGACGAAGAAGAATTGATGAGATTGTTCATTTTGTAGGAATTTTGATGAGGGAAGTTGTGATGTGAAAATACTTTGGTATAATAAATATTTAAGGAGAATTTTTAGATAAGAATAATCATTTGAAATGCAAGTAAGCTTGAGTTTTAGAAGCTTTGGGGTCACGTTGAGTGGTGCCATATTTGCGGTTATGTTTTATGTCGTCAGCATTGAGGTTCCGTTAAGTATCAAGAAGCTTTAGCTTGATTGCCTAGCTTTACAAAACTTGTGCAACTTTTTAAATAATCGTTCGATGGGCCCCGTTTGGAAGTCGGTCTCCGTCCTCTGTTTTTTAGATTGGTTTCCAAGAGCTCATACTTTAATTAGTTACACCATACAAGCATATTTTTCTTTTTCTTTCTTAAACTCAAACTTAAAAAATCTGTAAATTTATTGTTTCAAGTCGAGATAAGATCTTTTTTTTCTTTTGTTGCCAAACGCTCACAAGCAACACAGAAGATAAAACAAGATCTTTATAGCTCATCAAAATCGAAACACATAAAAGGTTTTTTCACTATTCAAATATCATTTTTATTTTTAGTTCACATTTCAACCAGAAGCTTATTTCTAAACATTCGTTTATTTTCAATGAAAAAAACTGTAAAAACTCAACTACAATCTATTATCCAAACGCCCCAAAAACTATTTAAACAATCAAGTAATTTCACATCATTTATAAATTTGAATGGTTTATCTATCAAATGATGCTGTATAATGTTATTATTTAGATATCAAAACTTGAACTGATGATGGGTTGATCTACAATTAATGCACGTCAATTTGACTATAGTGATAAGATAACGTATTGTTGTCAAATGGGCACTAAGAAGAACAAATGGTAACCAAAGTTTTTTTTTTTTTTTTTAAAGGTATACAAAGAAAGTTGATAAATAAATGAACGTGCAGATTCATTATGGACAAGAAGGATTTAAAAGAGGGTGGATAAATTACAGACAAGTTCTTGTAGAAGTTTATTTATCTTGTGCTGCCATATAAAGTAGTGGGAAAGTATAAAAAGATGAGTTAGAAAAAAAAGATATGTTTTCTCATGTAAAGACAAAATATCATCCGCAACTATCAAGAAAAAAATGTAAAAAAAAGCTTACATATACAGCCTTATGCGTACCCAAAGTCAACTCTTTCCAAGTTGATATATGTATCTGATTCCAGTTATTATACTTAAAAAAAAAAAAAAAAGTGTTAAATCAAAAAAACTATTTTAGGGCGTGTTTGATATAATGGTTGAAGTTGAAGTGTTGTATATTAAAATAAAAATGTATATTTGATTAAAATATAAATTACAAAAAAAAGTCTGATATATAAAATAGTGTAAAAGTTTAAAATGTGTTTCACATTAAAAATATGGTATTGATTTTGTTTTATTTCTTTCATATGAATTTTTTTTAATCATCTTATTTTGTCTTGAAATAAGAAAGTTATCGATTTTTAATTTTTATTTATTTATTTTTTTAAATGAAGGAAAGAAAAATTGAGATATAAATTTGAGAGTTTATAAAGTTAGGTTGGAAAATTTTAATTGAAACACTCCGTTGTTTATAAAATTTTAACATGTTTGTATGAGGTTAAAACTCAAAACAAAATAAATAGAACTGTTCCCACCTCCACATTATTCACGATTCACGTGATGAATTGAATATCCCAATTATTGCTGACAAAAATCAGAATTTTTTTTTCTTTTTGGTTGAACATTACTCCTTTTTTTTTTTTTTTTTTTGGTTGGCTCCTTAGGTGATGTAGTGTAGCAAACAATCCTAGCTGAATAGATTGAGAAGAGCATGACATACATATTACATAAGCTACTCTTTCACGGAAAATAAATAAAAAACTAAAATCAAAACGGTCTCTACCGGATCTGTACTTGTCATAAATATTTAAGTTCATCTATTATTTTTTTCAACTATCCCTAAACTTCTCATTTATTGATAATTTGCCCCTAAACTTAACTCCTTAAAATTTCAAATTGTGTAACAATTTCTTTCTTTTTTATTTTTTTTAAGGTGTAGCAAGCATCCCCAATTAAAAATGGTGCTATTTTTTTTTTTTAATGGAGATTGACATTTGACTTGTATTGGAGTAGATAATTTTTATCAATTTTACACCAAAGTCAATTCAAAGTTTTATATTTTGTAAAACATAAAAACCTATAAAAATGATCATTTATGTCATTAATTAGTAATTTGTGTACAAGTTATATGTTATTTTTCATTAAAAAAAAGTAATGGTATTGTTAATTAATGGTGTTTACTATGCATTTTTAAGCTTGAACAGATTAATTGTAAGGATAAGTATGTGATAAAATATCATTTATATAACCTATCAGCAGAGCTCATTTTTAAACTGTCTTGATGTAATCGAACGGTTGAAGTGTTGCTTGTGCACGATAATTATAATGTACCTTAATCCATAATATTATATATTAAAAATTCAAAAATAGAAATTCAAAAAAATTAAAAAAAAAAAACTAAAAACAAAATTGGCCTTGCGACAATCCATCACCAGGCCCCCAAACGCCGGCGATGACGCCCCCCTAAACGCCAACCAGATCTTGCTTTCCGTGGGGTGGGGGGGGGGGGGTTGTCGGTGGGGTTTGTCGGCGTCCTGGGGGGGGGACTGTCGGCAGGGGGGGTCATCGGTCGGGAGCTTCGTCGACGGCCGAGGAGGGAATGGGTAGTATTTTCTTTTTAATATATTTTTTTATATATATTATCTTTAAATTTTTTAGCTTATACTAGTATGAGGTAAGGTACATTATAATTATCATACACAATCAACATATCAATCGTTTGATTATATCTTAATTGTTTAAAAATGGGATTTACCAATAGGGTATATAAAAGGGGTTCCACCGCAGAATTACTCTAATTGTAAAATAAATAATTAAAATGGGAAAGGCTGTGGTACAACCCATTTATATACCCTATCTGTAGAACTCATTTTTTAGACCGTTTGATGTATTTCAACGGCTGAGATTTTGCTTATACATAATAATAACAATGCACCTTAGTTCACAGTATTATATATTAAGAAATTAAAAGAAAAAAATTTAAAAATACCCCAACCGTTCCACTGGAAACCCAGCTGCCCCCCCCCCCCCCCTAGCTGCCGCCGATCTTCCACCATAGCCCCTCGCCTCCAACGACCTTTGGGCACCCACTAGCTCTGGAACTGTGAGACCCCACAGCCCCAAACCACCAAGAAATCGCCCCCCACAACCCCCGCCCCCCCCCCCCCCCCCCCCCCCCCACTCCCGGCGAGATTGCCATACGACGACCACCCACTGCCCGCCGACCTACAATTAAGTCACCAAACAACGACCACCACCACTCCGAACCCGCAATCCCTCCCGCCCCCCCTTCGGTGCGACTGCGAAATCTCTTGAGACGACGAAATCGCCCTTCATCCCTTGCACGACCCCACAAGCCCCCTCCCTGGCATCCTTCGGCTGCCCCCGGCAACCTTCCACCCCCACGGCCACGTTCAAGCCCCCACCTGCGGCCCTCTTATAATTTTTACTTATTTTTAATTTTCAATTTTTAATTTTTAATTAAAAAATTAATAAAAGAGGTTCAAATTTTTTTTTTCTATGATCCTATAGATCAGTACTTATATTAGTTATCGTACACTCTTAAAATCTTATCCATTAGATTGAACTTTAACGATCTTAAATACAACTCTATCAACAATATATATAAGAAGGACTTTATCATAAATTCTCCTTATTAAAATAATAAAAAGTTAAAAATTCATGTAGCACATTATCAATGTACGGAAAGCCAAAGGACAATAATGCAACTGAGCCCAAGTTTTTTGGGCATAGATGGAGCCCAACACCGTACACGGATTCCTCTCATGAATAGCATGGGAGTCACAGTCAATAGTTTTTTGTACGAAAATAAGTGAAATCTTTAACCTGCCATAAAAGAGCGAATGTTTGTTACTGTTTTCGTCGTAATAAAGTTTTAAAACATTTTAGATAAATAAAAAATTTACTCGGTAAATAACATACTCATAAGAAGTAAATAAATTATTTATTTATTTAATATATTATAAATTATCACTAATATTTTTTTAACTTACTATTTAATTTAATTATTTATGTAAAAATGCTATTTACTTTTTTCTGTCTCTAAATGTCACAACATGAAACATAGGGCTCACTTTAATTGTGGTGAAATATTTTCAAAACTTTAATTACTTGTGTAAAAGTGATATGTACTCTTTTCTCTCTCTAAATCTCACAACATGAAACATAGGGCTCACTGTAATTGTGGTGAGTAGCATAATTGTTTATTAAAAAAAAAAAAAAAAAAGGAATAATCAGTATTATGGGCAAACACACGACAAAGTTAGTTTCTTCAACTTATTTTTTTTAATCAGAAAAAAAAAAATTCAATGGTATACTCACGTTTCCAGTTAGTGTCATATTAAGAATCTAATAATTTTATATATTAAAAAAAAGATTTGCCTATATAAAAAAGACAAGAATAAATTAACATAAGAATCGAACCACTTAATCATTTTGTGCATCCTCTATTGACAATCATCACAAAATCAGTTAATTTTTTTCCATTTTTTTGTGAAAAATTATTTTTTACACAATCAATTTACGAATCATCAAGAATGTTATTCTTGATTTGGCTCCAAATGTCATGGACCTAGAACTTTATTTTTTATAAATTAACCTAGAGCTGTATATTAAATATTAAAAATGAAGTTATCGTGGTTACAAAAATGTAATCAGAGAATAATTTCATTTATTATAAAATATAAAGTATAGAATTTAAATCTTCCGTATTTTAAAAAATAAAAAATAAATGAAGTTGTCACTAAACTTATAAGACAAAAACCAAGTGTGAGTCGTACACGTGTTTTCTAGTATTGGTCACCAGTAACAATATTACTTCTGCGTGAGAAACCATAAAGTGAAAAAATAAATTAAATGTCCTTTTTTTTTTTTTTAGTCTCTATGTTCTGTACTGTCTATTTCTTCTGCTTTTACTATTATTGCCTTCGATTTCTTTATTACACTTGTACATTTCCCATGGATCGAAGTGTTCTATTATTGCCTCCTTTTGTTCTAATACTAAGCAACTGACAAACAAAACTTGCAATAATATAGACTATAAAGTCCAATTCTCTATGAAAATCTGAATCAATCTTTTTACTCAAGCACTTTTTATCGTGCCTTTTGTCCTCTCACACTGACAGCCCGCAAAGTGGCAAATTAAAAAAAATATTAAAAATATTTTTACTTTATTTTGTTTGTCTAGGTGAGGTTGTCGAATTAGTTTATTTTAAAAAGTTAATTAATTAATTACATAAAAATAAATTTATTAAAAATAAAAAATAAAAAAGAACTCCTTATATCCTACTTATACCAAGTAAGTCCAAACTGATAGAAGAGCTTAATATCAAAAAATTGAGGAAAAGTAAAATTCAAAAGGCAAAGATCTTTGCTCATGCAGTTTTGCTCAAGGAGCTAAAATAAAAGCCTCAAACTAATTTTTCCATTACCAAAATTACATTTCAAATCTCTTGGTGTTCAATTCTGCAAAACCAATGCCAGGATCCTTAACGTCTTCGATCGCCTTTCGCACTTTCCGCACCCTTTCGAGCACACCCTTTACAGCAATGTCAAATGCATCTTCAAGTGTCTTCAAACTAGACGTGGGATTTGCATACACTATGCTTGGAATCAGCCTTATAACCTCTTCTCTCATTGCCATTACTTCGTCTTTCGGAACTTTTAGAAGTGTCTCACCAATGCTGATTTTCTTCTCCCTCACCTCGTTTTCGGGTATGTACACAGAGTACTGAGTATAATTCTTGGGAAAATGCCACAAGTATTGCTTAAAGCAAGAACCTGGATTGAAGAAAACCGGAACACAACCAGCCAATATCGAGTCAAAAGTCGATCTTCTTGTGTAAGAATCTCCCGACGGCTGCAAGCAGAAAACCGATCTTTCAAACACCTTCATGACATTTGCAGGCTCATCACAGTTAGTTCCTCCATCATTACAGTCCAAAAACTTGCATAGTTTTTTCGAAGATTGGCATTGCTTAATTATCTCTCCCCGGATAGATTCCTCCGAATCAGGCCTCGGAGCGCCTACAAAAGATAATAAGTAAGGCCTCTTCCTCTTCCTCATTGTTCTCTGCCAGGCAAACACCTCATTGTCATTAGAAGGATGGAAGTAAGTCGGATAAGGTATAGCGAATTCATTGGTCCACAAGCTCGTTTCGATCGACAACATAGTCATGTTCTTCGATTCGGGCAAGAACATAAGCTTAGAGCCCCACTCGGATTCTTTCTCTGTTTCTCTCCTGAAGTCCCAAGAAACTCTTCCACCAACCAAGAAATGGTCTCTCCCCGACATTCTTCGCCACTCGGGTCTTTCTTTGAGCCAATTGACAAGATTTTCAGACAAAGCATCTCTCACAGATGTGTTGAAGCCCCAAAGGAAACGGCCTAAATCAAGTCCGGCGTAGAATGGGACGAAGACCGCCGAGGCCAAGGACGAATCGTTGGTTAAGCACTTGTAGTGCTTCATTCTGTTGTGAAAAATCACTTCTAAAGAAAATTGGTTAGTTTTGAACCAACTCTTGTTTCTTGGTAAAACCCCTTTAGGGTTGTACTTGTAATCAACTCTAGGCCCGAATCCCATGTTGGATAAATAGGGACACAAATTGAACCATCTTATGAGAGAATTACAGTTCTTGAGAAGATCCTCATTGAATTGGGAGGGAAGATCATATACATAAATGTATCGACCCGAGCATTCAGAACCTGGATGAGGATCATGTTGCTTATGAATTTTGGTAACGTTTTTTGTCGCATTGAACGCAACCAAAGGTAGGATTTCGCTATCAAACTCATTATTGCTCCAAGTAGTAGCATCATTACTTGAAGTTTGAGTACTAAAATTTCGACTAGAATGATCGAAAGGCGATTCGGGTTTGTGGGGAATGGTCGGATTGGGAAAGTTGTGGAACAAAAAGGTAGTGAAACTAGCAATATTTCCCCTACTCAAAGTGGAAAAATCGACTGAAACAAAGGTGACAAAATATAAAATTAAGGAAGTGAAGATGAGAAATATAAACCGGCAGATTGGAATACTACGGCAATTTCCGGCTAGAGATTTCGACATCTCAAAAAACGTTCAATTTTTTTACGCTCCAAGAGAATATGAAACACCAAACTTCATTGACATAGGAATATTTGTAGAAACCAGAGTAACTTCTTAGCTTAGTGAACCGATATCATATCATATAGAAAGAAAAACGGTAGAGAAATTTCTTCCATTCCAAAAAACTGACCAAGTCTTGTAGGAAAAGAAAAGGCATTTAAAAAAAAAGGAAATTGAAATTAACCAAATAGGGAATGGAAATGGAGGATTTCTATGATTTATTTTCTACCATAAAGAGGAAAGACCTATGTAAGGAAAAAGAATATTATCTGGGAGTACCTTCTAAATATGTACGTATTTTTAGTGGATCATACAATAAAAGCTCCTTCCTTAACTCTTTTTTTTTTTCTTTTCTTTTCTTTTTTTTTTTTTTTTTTTTGGTGTAAGTATATGCAAGGGGTTGTCTCACCGTAAAAATGAAAAGACTTTGATCCAGTTCTATTTAGAAGTACTCAGTTATTCTCAACTTCATAATCTAACGCCGCATAGTGCATTCAACTTAAAATGAGACTCCAAAATATCAAACCTTAAACTTGTCATGTGAGGAGGAGAAAAAAAAAATAGAGAGAGAGAGATTAGGATGCATATTATAATATACTAAAATGATGGACTGATTCACTGTTCACTGCACAGCAATATACAGTAACTTTTGAGTTTTTTTTTTTTTTTTTTTCATTTTTTCTGTTTCTACTACAGTGTTCTACAGTAACTGTACAGTAAAATTACGTTTTTGTCCTTCAATTCCCCTGCATTTTCCCGGCTGCACAGTGACTTGCCGGTTTTGCCCTTTTGATATTGTCTGGTCATTAGAGAGAGACAGAGAAAAAGAAAGAGAAAGAGAAAACAGATAGAGATAGAGAGAGAAAGTAAAATATACATTAAATTAAATTTAAAAAAAAAATAAAGATAGAAAAAGAAAAACCATAAGATAAAAAATTATATTTTAGGATGCATATTACTTCTAAAAGGAGGTTGTTGACTCCTACCACTTTGTTCTCCTCTTTTAATACATTCCACTTTTATGAGTTACAAAGATCATGAAACAATCCCGATCGAAGAATAAACCACTGATCTACTTTTGAGTAAACCACTGGTTTAAGTTTTATTTTTAGTAAACTATTGATTCAAAAGAGGGGACAAAATTTTTTTTTCTCCACACAAACACAGAATTAAACAAACGATTGGTCTTTTTTTTTTTTTTTTTCACTAAACTAGTTTATTGAACTTTTTGGATTACGCGTAGTAGTGTATAACCCGATAGTCAACATGATTAAATTTTATTTGAAATAATCCTTCAAAAAAGAGATTTTTTATTTGAAATAAAATCTAGAAAGGGAAAGTGTATTGGGATATTATGTACCATATGCTCATATCTTGAAAGATGTTGTAAATAAGGGAAATTTACTCATCGTCAACTAATGAGAAATATTCTTTCATCATATTTTGTGCTTAGAGAATGTCTAGATACATCCCATTATCAAGAAAGAGATTATAAATATGTGCATTTGCAAACACATAAAAGTTGGTGTTACATTATGTGAAACCCTAGAAAGATTCATTCTCCTCACTTCTCTCTCTTAATCTTTCATAGAGTTCTGGAGTTGCGTATTCTTTGTGGTTGTTCGAATAATACTTTTGTAACAATCACACACCGTAAGCAATAAGGACATGTTAACGATCATATTCTTGGGCGAGATCTCACTAGAGCAAAAGCAAATTTCAAGCAAAATGAAGAGAAGAAGAAAAGAATATGGTAATCTGAAGAAATATTTTTAAGAGGAAAAAAATAAAGATAACTTCATTTTTCAGTCTTTGTAATAATCAAAAAAATTAACCCGCCATTTATTTTAAACATTTCCCAACATTTCAAATAAAAAAAAATATTTGAAATAATATAAAATATTACAAAATGTTGTAATTTACAACTTCTAACAAAATTCTAAATATTAGAGTGTAACATTTTGAGCATTTAAATATTTTTCTACCGTGATAAATATTTCCATTCATGGTGCATCAATTTATTGGCGGTTAATCCTTATTCCCCATAGAACTTGATAAAAAGTGCACTTGCTAATAAAAATGTGTTGGAAGTACTGAAGTCATAATTGTGAGAAGCACACAATAATCTCTTTGTTCTGAAAGCTTCTCTCTCCAATTTAAAAACAAAACAAAACAAAATACAAAATACAAAACAAAACTCCCTAGATTATTGCCTTCTGCGCGTTTTGATTATTGCCTTCCTATTTCTGTCATCGACCTACCAATACCATTAGATTATTTCCATTTTAAGAAGATTGCCAGCTTTAGTAAGCTGGATTCTTGACAAAACCTGAAAAAATAAAAATATTCTAATGGATTTTTCTAAAAAAAATTATACCGTAATTAATTGTTCTTATTAATACCCCTTAAATTTTAGGATTATTCTCACTTTAGCTTTTGAATTTTAAAAAACTCTCAGTTTGCCCCTAAACTTTTGATTTATCTCATGTTTTGGTTAAAAACAAACAGAAAAAAATAGGAAAGTTTTCTTACTAAAGGCTAAAGCTATTCAATTAAGATTTCTATTAAAACAAACGGAAAAATGTCACATGAATGCATTTAACTCACATTTTCCTTTAATTTTAACTAAAATTATAATGAGAGGGATTAAGTGACGGCTAATTCAAATTAATTCAGGGAGGAATATAGTGGGATTTTTTAAAATTCAGGACAAAATGAGAATGATCTTAAAATCCAAGGACATAAATACAAATAATCCTTTCTAATTATTATTTTCTCCTTCATTTGGATCTTTCCTTTTCTTGATTAGATTAGATGGCGTCTAAATAATAGTTCAAAGTTTAACCCATTTGAAGCAGGAAATATTAATTATCCTAAAAATAAATCTATTCATTTCGCTGTCCCGTGTTCAATAAAAAGATGGTCAATCTCTTCGATCAAATTAATTAAAAATCAGAGGTCAATCAAATACAATAAGGCTCACAAGTCATGTAGCTAGTGATGTATGCATGATTTAATAAAATGTCATTTGATATCTTTGCCAATTATTGCACATGGCTGATTTACATGATGAAGACCACCAATAAAATTAGGTTTTTTTACACACCCCTATACTTTTTAAATTGGGTAATTAGTCCCTAATAATTTCTTTTGGTAATCAACCCTTGTACTTACAATCTTTAACGCTATCAGTCCCTTCTACTCACGTTCTCTAATATTTAAAGTTTAAACAATTTTTTACACACCTGCACGTTGATAGCCCAAAAAGGACAATGTAGTCTTTTTTATTAAATTTCAATACAAATTCATTTGAAAACTTGAATTTAATTCAATTATAACTCAAATTTGAAAATAAACTTTAAAAAAATTGTATTGAAATTAAGAGTTCATTTGGTTGGCAAGCTTAAGTTGGAGAATTGGAGTTAAGTTGAGTTGCGTTTTGAAATTGTGCATTTGGTTGAAAATGAATTGTTTAGAGTTAAAAAGTATAAAATATTAAAAAGTGTTCAAAAAAAAATATCAATATGTATCTTGTTTCGTTCCTCTCATAATTTTATGTAATTTTAAAAAGAAATCTCATTTCGACTTGAAATAACAAAATTATAGACGTTTAGAGTTTGAGTTTTTAAGTTAGAATTGGAGATGGGAATGGTGAAAATAAATTTACTTTGAAGAAAAAGTCAAAAAATGGTTGGAGTGAACCAACCAAATGAAGTGGCTAGCAAGGCCCTTTTTCGGCTTTCACGTTCAAATCATGTGCAAAAAACATTCCAAATTTTAACGGATGGGAATAAAAAGAACTGAAGGTGTCAGAAGGATGTGAGTTTTGGCATTAATAGATGGTTCTAATCTTTCTATTTTGTTCGTGATTTTTTTTTTCTTAATCGTTTTTTAATGCTTCTTATGATTGCTATCTGTTTGTGGACATGCACTCCTTTGTTAAAAATTTTTATCATGTTTTATTCATTAATATCTTTTGATAATTATAATTTATCTATTAAAATACGTTTAATTGAAATACTCACTTCTCAAATAAAAACTAGCCTTAGTACGTCATGCCAGGTCAGCAATTAATCCAATTAACTTTACATACGGAAGTAGACGAAACGGACATTTTCAACTATTTTGTGTTAATTAAGGGACATTTTGAACAGTTTTAAAATTTTGGGAACAAATTAAACGAAAATACATAATTTAAGGGGATTTATAAAGTCAATCATCAATATGACAATTTTCTGTAAATGTTCTAGAAAGTTTAACATCAGCCTATAAATCCTCCAGTCCAATCACTCCAAATCGTCTAATTCTTAACTTTTTTTTATTTTTTATTTATTTTGAAGAGACGTGAAACTATTTTGATTGTTGTATTATTTCTAATATTTAGGTTTAGTATTATTTGAGGATCTTCATGATCATTATGACAATCTTTATTTTCATAATTAATCTTCACTGTTGGTTTCTTTTTCATTATTATGAAGACAAAATTAAGGGTGATGATGTCATCATACATATATTACAAACAGATTTATTATAAAATGAAACTGTACATTTTCACTACTAAAATTAGTATTTAGACATTTATCATCAACCTTTAGGAATTTAAATGTTTTACAGAATATCCATTTTATATTATATCCAAATAACATGTAATGTGCGCTTGAATAGCTCATACATTATATTTCACTATAAATATATTTAAACAGTAAATCCACTTATTTTACTATTCATCCGTTCCCTTTTTCTATATATTTTTATCAATCATATCACAAGAGTCTCTCTCTCACCAATACACATTAGAATAATTATTTAAATATAAACAACTTAAACTCACATTACATTTGAATCCAACGTAAAAAGAACTCCCAATTGCAAATTGTATTTCATATATTACCTTCGAATACAATACAAAATTAATGTATAATCCAAACAAATCATAAAATTCTCCAATCTCCATGATAATCCATCAAGGAAAAAAAATTACAAAATAGAAAACCCATAGGCTTAAATTTCCTCGACCTAAAAAATGATACTAACTATCTCAAACATTGGTATTTTGAAAATTCTTGTTTTCATCCTCAAGAGTCATTATATATATCGTTCCTTGCTTATTACACAAATTCAGAGATCCATCAATGTGATGAAAAACAATATCATAACTCAATTGGATTCAGAAGATGAGTTTAGAGCATTTTTAATGGGGGTGCCAAATGCTTAATTTTTGTCATTCGAATGAATAAATAAATAAATAAATAAATAACCGCTCTTCAATGGTCTTATATTTTCTAGATGAAATTTATTATACCACCAAATATGAAACTATGACGAAAAATAAAAATAATGTTAAAAATAACATTACATATATGTTAAAACTTAAAATCATGGGTGGAGCCACGGGTGCGCTCCCACTGAAATTTTTTTTAATTTAATTTTTACCCAAAATTTTTATGGTTTTTACCGTTTGTCTCTATTGAAATTAAAAATTTTCATATAGCTATTATTTTATCCCCATTAAAAAATAAAAAATACTCACATAATCCCTGTTAAAATTAATTTTATAAAAAAATTATACTTTTACTATTTTACCTCTATTAAAATTAAAAATTCTCATATAAATCTATTAAATTTAAAAATTCTCATATAAACCCTTTTAAAATGTATTTTATCTTAAAAAAAAAAATTAGCATACACTCTTGTTAAAATAAATTAATGGCTTTGCCCCGATGTTTATATGTATATTTGATAAATATAATATTATTGCCCGCAAACATGGACTTCTTCAACGTACGAAACGTTGAAGTCGTTAATTTTAATACTCGTCCTTGAGAAAAGCTTGTGCCCACGACATCTTAAGCTAACACATACGTCACCCCAAACCTCAACTTTTGTCAGCCAAAATGCTCTTGCTCTACTTTATTACCAAATTAGGGTACAGCCGTACAGGCTTATAGGGGATGCACAGTAACACTGGAGATAGTAATTTTAATCTAAATTTTTTGAATCTTAACTTACCGTATTATATTTTTATAAATGGATATAATTAATTTTCTTTACTGAATTTTGTCTTTATTTGCCCCATTATTCGAGGTCCCAAAAACAATAAAAATAAAAATAAAAAGAGGAAAGCAAACAAGAAACGACTTTCATTTAATTATTTATTAAAGACTTTGGGTTTATGATCATCTTGAATGCTTCAGTTGCCTGGTTGGTGTTGCAAATTCTTAATTGTTTGTTTTGTAAGTATTATCAGATTTTGATATCTCGTTCCATGTTAACTTAGTGCCATCTGGCCGGTTTTATAGATATAATCAATTGATGTGTTAATAGTTTAAATATTTTCATAAAAAAAAACGACAACTTATATATAATATAAATTAAAATTTAAAAATTGATATTAGAATTAATATATTTAGTATTTTTTTTTAATAAATTAGGTAAATTACTATCATATTCTCTGAATTTTTAATAAAAATGCAGTTTAATCTTCAAAAAAAAAATTTTAATTGATCGATCTTTAAACTTTATTAAAATGGTGCAAATTGATCATTTCCATCAAATTTTAACATACTTGTGCACATTATAGGGTACATGACCTATTCCGCAGGGGTAATTAAGGAAATTGAGAAGATTAAAATACTACCTATTTTTTTTTTTTTTTTTTAAAAACGTTTTCACTTTCTACTCAAGCTTACTAACCCAGAATTCTATCATATGCCAAATCTGGCTAAAGATCGGAGGAGGGGGCTGCGGTTCGTGGCAACGCGGGGTTGGGTTTGCGAACGGTCTTGACGGCAGATCTGGCTTCACGGAGGCTGGCTACGGCGGATATGGCGCGAGCTGGTTCACACTTCTGGCTCGCGTGGGGGAGGATTTGCGGCGCGACGGCTGTGTTCTTTTCTGGCTTTGATTTATTTATTTATTTATTTCATTGTTTGGTTGTTGTTCTGTGGTCTGTAGGTGAGTGTTTAAGAGAGAGAGAGGATATGAGTTTTTTTGTGTATTCTCATCCTCAATCTTGCGATCACAATTGCAGAGAGGGAGAAAATAGTAATTGACATTAAAATCAAAAGCCCAGTGAAAGTGAGAATTGTTTTTTGCTGGTTTCTTAAGAATTTTGTTGCCTTGCAGGTAAGTGAAAAGAGGATTGAGTTGGGGATTTTCTTTTTTGTTTTTGTTAAATTTAGTTTTGAAAAAGTGTTTAATCGATATATTATGGGTAGTTTAGTCATTTCAAGGTAAATCTAGAACAGTTAATGTAACAATGGAAGTCTGTTAGTGAAAATGATTGACTTATAGCATTTTAAATAATTTAAGGACAGAGAAAAAAAAAATTTAAGGACTAATCGACACCTTTATTAAAAGTTCATGGACCATTCTAGCTCAAAATAATAGTAAGAAAAAATTAAATAGAAAATGACCGATAATCAGAGATTAATTATAATTAATCAATGATTAATCATAATCAATTAGAGATTAACTACAATCAATCAGTGAAAAATAAATATAAACATCAGTCAATGATTGATTCAGCATGATCAATTACTGATTAACTGATTGATCATTTTTCAGAAAAATGGTCATTTTCTTAATTTTGTAAAATTTCATTTGTTGATTAAAAAACCTCCCAAAAATGTTATTTACCTACAAATCCCTACCAATAATGCAGTAAAGATTAATGTAGAGACAAAACACATCAAGCTTAAAGGGGCGTTTGGAATATCAACTGGAGTTGGAGTTATGAAAACATTTTGATTGGAGATGAGTGAAGTTTTGAAAATATGCGTTTAGTTAAAAATGAAATGTAACAGTTAAATAATGTAAAACTTGAAATGTGTTCATAAAAAATAACAATATGAATCTTGTTTCATTTCTTTCGTTATTATATGTAATTTAAAAATTAAAAAAAAAAAAACATCTCATTTCAATTAAAAATACATAAGTTATGGTCTTTTACAATTTGAGTTTTTTGAAGATGAAAAATAAATATTTGAATATGTACATAGTGAAATTGATTTATTTTTTGAGAAAAAAAATTAAGAAAAAAAAAAACTAGGGCTATGCAAGAAAAACCGTAAACTGTCAAACCAAACCAATCTGGTGGTTTTTAAACCGTTGGTCATGTTCCACGTAGGAACCGTTTGAAATCGAATTGGATTGTTTTCTAAATGATTTGGTTCGGTCTATAATTTTTTAGAATAGTTTAGGCCGAACCGGATATATGTAAAATATTCTTTATTTAAATTGTTATATAAACATATACTATGTAGTTGGATGTCTTTTTGTTTCTTTGGACTTTTTAATTTGGATGTGTTTATGTTTATTTGGATTTTGGACTTTGTAGTTTGGTTGTATTTATGATTGTTTGTATTTGAAATTCGCGATTTGAATGTGTTTATGGTTGTTTGGATTTTGAATTTTGAATTTTAGATATCTTTATGTTTGTTTGGATTACTTTTATGTTTAAGTTTTTATTTCACTATTGGAATCAAATGACAAACTTTTATTAATAAGAGTATTTTAGTTTGATTTAAAAAAACCATCTAGAAAATGTATTGGGTCAAAATTGGACCAAAAGAAATATACAAACTACAGATTAAACCAGACCAAATTGCTTTAAAACAGTCCGATTCGATCCAGTCTATGCATATAAAATGATGTGGTTCGGTTTTTATTTTTCTAGACCGTTTAAAACGTTTTGGTTTGACAAACACAACGGTTTATGACCGAATCAGACTGTGCACACCTCTAGAAAAAAAAACTTTTGAAAAACTCCTACCACAGTGGTTACTCTAAACAAGCCCTAAAATTAATTAATTGTCAAATTGAGTTTGCACTCAACACCTTAAATTCAAATTATTATTGTTATTTTAAATTTTGCCCAAACATCAACGAGGGGCATATAATTATTTGTCTAAGTATTTGTTGACGTCTTTAATATTCTTTTAATACGGTCAAGGTTGGAATGCTTCAATGAGATTCTTTAATTAGTATATTCCATATTTCAGGAAATACATGCATGTTTTTAACAGAATAACGATTAATAAATTTATGCTCTAATGTATTGCCACATCATCTGCATTTTGTTATATAAATTATGATATTAAATATAAATCTTTTTTTTTTTTTTTAAATAAGCCAATCATTCCACAACAGAGAAAAAAAAAAAAAAAAAAACAAAGCAACAAAGCCTAGAGTACACAAAAAAACCAGCCCCAGGCTAACCCGAGAAAGGAAGCAAATATATATATAATCTGTCTCTTGTTACTTGTTCCCTGAATTTTTAATCCTAATTAATAATTTCATGACGTATAGATAAGAACTGTCTGAGCCACAAATGTTAATATCTATATATGTATTGATATATACATATAAGCATAAATTCAGATTTGTTTTTTTTTTAATAACACTAAATAAACACACTAATATATTTTCTTTTACGTAATTTTTTTATTGTAATTATAGTAATTGCCAACAATAAAAATGGTACATTTTATAACTACTCCTTATAGTCATAGTCGTTACTTCCGTTTTAATTATTACCATGACATTAAAAAAAAAAAAAAGTGACATAACAATGGCATAAATTAAAATAATTATAAACTAATATTAAGAAAATAAAAAAGTAGCCGTCTAAAAATATTTAGAAAATAAATAATCCAATATGTCATGGCACATGAAACTGCTTCAATTCACATGTTCTATTTCCAAACTTTTTTTTAACTATTTAAAAATTAATAAATAAATAAATAAAGCCTAACTTCTTTAAATCGTTTTTGTCTATTTCTTACCTGTTCACACCCTGGCGCTCTCTTTTGGAGATTAACGCGTATAACAACCATTTTGTAATTTAAAAATCGAGACATAAATTTTTGAAGAATAATGAAACCATATCTTGATCATATCACATAAACAAAAGGCGATCCAAATTTGTATTTGAAGTTTTTTTTTCAATTAAAAAAGGAGAATTCAAATTTTTCATCTTATAATATAATTATGTGTGAAATTACTGTTTAACTATATCTGTAGTCATTTCATATATATTTTTCACGCCTTAGATTTTGGAGTAAAATAGACTATAATATGACTACGGACGAAGCCAAATAAGCTGCCCTCAACTTTTTCTTTTTTTATTTTTAGCCTTATGTTGTTTTATAAATTTACATATAGCTCTCTTTTAAGTTTCCTTTTTATCTTACATATTTTTGTATAAATATACATATAATTCTTTTTTTATAATAATTTCTGACTTCGTTATTAAATACGACTAATACAATTTTGTAAGGCCGCAACACGACAGCTCTCAGACCTATATGTATTTCTTAGTCCACGGATAATTGAATATTTACTAGATCATAAACTATAAAATATAAATATATTTCACAACCCATAACTCATTTTTGGACAATAACACCAGCCTGTTGAGTAGAACATCTCAAGAAACAAAAATATCCAAATAATTTGATGAGAGATCCGAATCCATACTATATATATATACATATATATATATATATATATTCTACTTTTTTTACTTTGTCTTTTTTTTTTTTTTTTTGACATGTTCGAATTTTTGTCCTCACCTTTTCGTGGAAAAAAAAAAATCATATTCTGTTCATTTCATATCCAGACAAAAATGAGAACTTAAAAAATCTTTTAAAAGCTAAACCATAGTTTCACAGTTGAAACTCTACAATATCTTTAGTCACGGTTCTTTACGACCACCCATTTTGTTAATTTAAAAGAAAATCAATTATATATGTTTCCAAATTTTAGTTAGCTCATGCTACGCTAAAAGAACAAGCCACATACTTTCCTTTTTTTTTTTTTTTTTTTTTTTTTAGTAAAGCCACATACTTCTTTAATGTATCTAATAATTGTCTGTTTTTTTAATCAATTTTTTAACATTGATCTTAAAAAAGAAAAGAAAAAACTAATAACAATTGGACTTATTACCAAAACACATGTACTTCTCTAATTATCAATGTGTTAGGAATCACCTTTAAAAAAAATGTGTTAGGAATCACATGACCCTAACTAAATTTAATATTTTCTTTTATTCGTAACATTTTTTAATTTATTTTTGGTATAAACTAAAAGAGATGGGTGATTCCGCATTCCTTCGCATTTCATATTTTAAGGAGGTTTTCACATTTCTCCTAAAAAAAGAACTAATTAATTTCAAAAATAAAATTCACAACCAAAATTAACTCGGATTATTTAGGGATAATTTGGAATATTTCACATGGAAAAATCCTATTACAAAAATCTGCCATGGGCACCATATCATTAGTTATAAATTCTGATCAATGTACCCATTTTTGTTTGGGAGATATAATTGTACTCTCAATAAAAACTTTTTTTTGACATAATGATTGTGTAACGATAAGATTTACGAGGATCCACATTAAGAATTTATAACACACGATACATAATTGCTTCAATCATGAATCAGACAAATATTTCTTACCGATAATACAAAATTATGATAAAATTTTTCTTTTTGTTTTTGGAATTTTCAGCTCAAAAAATTTATTTTCCTCTTTTATATTATAGAAAAAGCAATCAAAAAAAAAAAATCCGTTACCTTAATTATTTATGCATTTCCTCTTTATAGATTTTCCGTATATTAATCGAGTCAAATCCAATTAAGGTCTCCAAAAAAAAAAAATCTTTGTGGGGCGAGTTTATTTAGGAGAAGAAATAATTATGGCAAAAAGGATGCATTAAGGTGTGATTAAGCTTAGAGGATAAATACCCAATAACTATTCTGACTTCAGACAAAAGTCTCTTTTCCTCTTCTTTTTCATTTTCCAAGTTTTTTCTGAAAAAAAGAAAAAGAAAAGAAAAGAAAAAAACCTATCATCACCATGACAATAGTTTGACATCATCAATCATCATTGGTCCAAGAAAGGCGAAGTGGGTCCCACTCCATATTTTCCTCACGCCTCCAACTTCGTTCCAACCAACCCCAAAGCCAAGTCTCTTTTTTCCCCCCTTTGGCCTTTCCTTTCTTTGTTTCTTCAAATTCTTCTCTTCTTATGTCGTTGAGTTGTACATATAAATATTTTTGTCTATATATATATATATGGGGAGAAGCTCATTCAAAAACACTCATCCAAAAAAAAAAAAAAAAACAAACGTAGGAGATTTTTATGAGAGCCATAACACAAAAGTTTTTGCAGTATAGTACAAACATACCAAAACCAAGTCTGCCCAAGAAAACAAAACAAGTCCCTCTTTTCATAAGAAATACCATGTCTGGATCAGATGAAAGCCCTGCTTTTAACACACCCAGATTGGTGGCCAAGAAGGTCCTTGCCAAGCTCCAACATGAAGGTGATGGTGCTGTTGTTAGAAGAGGCATTGGAAGGTCAAATTTTTTAAATGGGCTTTTCTTTTCTTTCTTTTTTTTTTTTTTTTTTCCTTTCCTTTTCTATTCTTATCAAATTTTGGCTCTGGGTGGGTTCTTCTTCTCTTTGCCTTGTTATGTTCATAAATTTCTTTTTTTCAGGAGTGATTTGAAAAACTTAGACCCTTTTCTCATGCTAGATGATTTTTCAGGTAAATAAAATATCATAAAATAAAAAAGTCAAAATTTGATTATTTCTGATATTCATAACGGGGGGCTAATAGTGACAATTTGAATCTTTGCAGTGTCTCCACCAGCTGGATTTCCTGACCATCCCCACAGAGGTTCTTTATTCACCTCCTCCATTTCCATTGCTTTTTTTTTTTTTTTTTTTTGTAATTTTTATGAAACAATTTTGCTAAAACATCTTTCCTTTGTGTTACATTCTGATGTGCCACTTGCGTTTCAGGCTTTGAAACTGTTACATACATGTTGCAGGTAAAAATCCTTTTTTTTTTTTTTTTTTTTGCAGAAACTTTTTTGTTTGGATCACGGCTTTGAATCCAGGATTCAATCGTAAACTTATCTCTTTTTTTTTTTCTTTTTTAATTGGGGATTTTTAGGGAGCAATTACTCACCAAGACTTCGCTGGACATATGGGTACAATCAGAACCGGGGATGTGCAGGTAAATAGTAAATTTTGTAGTTTCTTTTTCCAGCATATACAAGACAAGAAAAAAGTGTCCTCTAGTTCTCTCTTGAATACGTATTTATTCGTCTCATATATATATATATATATATGTATGTATGTATGTATGTATGTATGTATGTATGCAGTGGATGACAGCAGGCAGAGGGATAATCCACTCTGAAATGCCTGCAGGAGAAGGACCTCAAACGGGTTTGCAGCTTTGGATCAATCTTTCCTCTGAAGACAAGATGTAAGAAAATTTTCCCCAATCCCCTTCTTTCCCTCTTAGACACAAAAATTCTTTACCGATAAACATAATTTTAAATCCAGCTGTCAAATCTAAAACGATTCAAACGTGATCCGACACTCATAGCCTGTCGTACCATCAAGGTTTCTTGTTTTCATTCCTTAGCACTTAATTCTTTATAAAGAAATAAATCATAGAAATACTCGACAACCTTGCACCAATTCTCTATTTCTGTTTTAATTGATGAATTGAACTCGAGACCTTCTTTTTCTCTACATGATTCGAGAAAAGTTTACCATCTTTTACATTTGATCCAAATTAAATATGTTTTTTTTTTTTTTTTTTTTGTTTTGTTTTTGGTGTTAAGGATTGAGCCAAGGTATCAAGAACTAACAAGCGAGGACATACCAAGAGCAGAGAAAGATGGTGTAGAGGTGAGAGTGATAGCAGGAGAATCAATGGGAGTGAGATCACCGGTCTATACCCGAACCCCGACAATGTATCTGGACTTCACTCTAAAACCAAGAGCCCAACTCCACCAAAGCATCCCAGAATCATGGAACTCCTTTGTGTATATCATTGAAGGAGAAGGGGTTTTCGGGTCGCACAACTCGTCACCGGTGTCGGCCCACCATGTCCTCGTCTTTAGTCCCGGAGACGGCCTGAGTGTGTGGAACAAGTCCTCCTCAAAGCCACTGAGGTTTGTGCTTGCTGGAGGGCAGCCACTGAATGAGCCAGTGGTCCAGCATGGTCCATTTGTCATGAACACTCAGGCTGAGATTGATCAAGCCATTCAGGACTATTACTACTCCAAGAATGGCTTTGAAATGGCCAAGCACTGGAGATCCCAATGAATGACAAAAAAGTGATAAATTAGCAACCCAAAAAAATAATAATAATAAATAAAATAAAATATAAAAAAGGGCCTATCTTTGTCAATGTCACTATCTTCTTCTTCCATATGAGCAATGGAGTAGGAAAGTGAAAAGAGATTTTTGATGTAATTGGGAGGACGAGCTTCTAGAAGGTTTTAAGAAATTGCAAAAAATGGGTTTGTAAGATGGCTTATCACTAAAGTCATTGTTGGGTCAGCCTAGAGATAATCTCTCTTTTTTATTATTTTTATTTTTGTAAAATTATTGTTTCTGTGGTAGGTGATGATTATAATTTTGATTTTATTGTCTCTGATATGGATTGATTTTTGGTTTTCTTTTCTTTTCTTTTTTTTTTTTTTTTTTTTTTTACTCTTTTATATTGGGATTAAATGGTGGTGGAAATGGTGGCGAGATTGGCTTCTTCTTTTTTTTTTTCTTTTTCCTTCTTTTGCTGGGTTGGTTCACAATCATATCTAACACCCACAGGTGACCCTCCACCTAGAATGTAATTGCTAGAACCACTTCAAGAGATCTAGAAAAAAGAGAGAGAGGAGTTGAATATTTTGGAGAAGTTTGATTTGGTTATGAATGAGGATCTTTTTAGTTTCTAATTTCTATCCATTATTGTTATATTCACGTGGTCACATCATGGAGAGGAAGCGTAATTTAAGGCTACAAAAATATGAATGCCATTTTTCATTGCTTCTTTGTGTGTGTGTGTGGCTTTGTGGTCCTCTTATTCAACACTTCAAAATAATAATAATAAATAATAAATAATAAAAATGGGTAAGAGAGACAACTAGATGAAAATGCATTTATTATAAAAGTTTATTCCTAGTTGAGAAATGACCATTTGTAACCTAAATTGAGGCCATTTGATCCGCACAAGTGTTCACTTAAATTAGTTGACTTTGTGTTTTAAAACATATCAATAACATTCCACTTTGTGATTTTTATTGCTCTACACTAAACAAGTGCTCTCATTTCTTTTTTTTTTTTTTTTAATTTATTTACGAAAAAAGGGGTGTTTTGGATAAGAGTACATTCCAACCTAGAATTTCAAGTTTTTTACCAAATGAGAAAGAGAAACTATTAGTGAAAGGAATCTAAAAGGTCGTCCCTAAAGTGTTCACTCAAAACCGGTTCAATCACAATTTGACCCCTTTCTTTTCATTTCTTAAATATTATATATATATATATATATATATATATATAAAAGGATACCATATTGATGGGAGGCTCTTTTAAATCCTTAAATTTTTATTAGGTTTTGTCAATTATAAACTTTTTTTTTTTTTATTTTGATGTGATTTTGATAGTATTTAACATTCAGAAATAGTACTAAATGCAAATAATTATATGAAACTAATTAGCCTAAGAATCTTATGATGAGTGAGGACGCATGTATATGCTTGTTTGAGAATAATTAAGGGGTGTGATTTTAACGTCCTTCCCCAAATCTTTGTTGACTTTTTAGTTTGAAGCTCCACTCATGTCTTAAGCCTCAATCAATGGGTAGTCCATAAATAACTAAATAAATAAATAAGATAACATGATAATAATAATAATAATGAGCAGAAAAAAGTAGACAGATACAAGGAACCTCCAAGGAATTCCTTGACCATGTTTCACACAGAAAATGTGGGACAAAACATCGTGGATTTCGATTATTAAAAGGCTGGCAGCACTGAATTCGAAGGTTTGGTTGAAAAATAAAGTAAAAAATGGTAGGATTTCAATTCTAATTTCAATTTTTAACTGTCATTTTTTTTATTAATAATTGTTTAAAATATTATTATATCAATTAATTATATCTATTAATAAAAAGAGATAATTCATCGTCAATGAGTATTCGAAATTAAGATTAAAATTAATATCCCTAACACTTATCAAATAAAATACATTATCAGAAACCAAAATGCAAATTTACCGACCAATATCATGTATTAAAAAAAAAAAAAAAAAAAAAAAAAAAAAAAAAAAAAAAAAAAAAAGAAGAAGAAGAAGAAAGGAAATGTTTAAGCCTTGACCAATGCGGACGCTCTCTCCTTTGTAAAAGTCAACGCAAAAAAGAAAATTAAAAAGAGAAGGATTCTCTGTCTTGAGCATCATGAATCCTAATTTTTTTATGAATATCATAAATCCTAATTATTACCTTAAACCATCTGCAATTTAAATGGTCACTTAGAAATTCTTTTATATATTCTATCTAAAATGACATAGTTAATATTATATTTTATACTCTAATGTATATAATTTTGAATGCTTTAGAACTTGTAAAAAGAAACTATTTTAAATCCTCAAAAGGTTAAAATATTTATGGTAAATTGCTCAGTTGATCTCCATTTTTTTTTAATAACAAAGTTGCAGCTTGGTTCAAACCTTTATGTGATTAAAAGATCTCTAAACTCTTTAAAAATAGGTGCAAAATGTTCCTTTTCAATTTCACTAACAAAAGTTAAAATTAAAAAAAAAAAAAAAAAAAGTCATATTAATCGCACATGATTTACTATTAAATGATAATTAAGAAAAAAATTTATTTGACTTCACTTACATGTGTCAACATGTGATAGATTCCATCCAATTTTTAACCCTTTTTTTTTAAAATAAAAATTACTAATTTGCATCTTTTAGGGACTTTTTAGCCAAATTAGAAAAAAAAAAAAAAAAAAAAAGTTGAGGGACCAAATCACAACTTCGTTGAAAGATTAAGACCAAACAGGCAATTTACTCAAAGATTAGTATTAAAGTCCACACACTAACTACTAAGCCACCTTTTTTGTTCTATACATATACGCATTATACGTACATTACTATATGTCTCTATATATACACACAAAATATAAATATATATATATATATATATCAATATCAGGCACTTATTAGTTTAGTTATTAATTTTATTTATTTTTTTTTTAATTTTGAGGTGAACAGAGTTAAACTCTACATTGTCATGTACAAAATTAATATGCCTTCAACTACAATTAGTACTAAATTTAACATCAAACACATCTTTTATATTTTAAAATTAAATAAGGTTTACATTTGGAGAATAATTTTGTTACCCTAATTCCAAATTTTGAGGTTGGCATAAATTTTTAACATGACAATTGCAATTTTTTCACGATGACGATTCCTTTAAGAAAAACTTTTTCATTAAAAAACTTAGGGAAAGAAAAACTTTTTCATTCAAAAACTTTTTTTTGGGGGGGGGGGGGGGCGCCGCGCCACATTTCATTGCAGAGGCAGATCTTGATCGAACAATGTTTGAAGCCTGGAAGCCTGTCATCTACCCCCTCCTCCCTCCCTCTCTCTTGAGAGAGTTCTGAGCTATCATAATTTATCTTATCTAATTCCGACGTGATCTGATGATTTAGAATTTAACCTCATCGATTTCTCCTAAAAAATACTTGTGTGATTTTAAATAACTCATACTTTGAAAAAAAAAATTGTAGAAAACTAAAACAAAATATAACTACACCACTCAAACAGCCTAAAACCCCTTAACTCCTACCCGGTGGTGATATCTCTTAAATCCCCGAAAGGGCTACCATTCAAGGGGAGACAGATTACTTCCTTTTTTTTCTTAAATCTCCACCCTAAGTAAGATCCCCTCTAAGGCCCTACGGGGCACTTTCTATGAGATTTAAGAATAATTCCTTTATCCGTTCCCTCCTGCAGTCCGATTTTAACCCCCTACGGGGCACTTTCTATGAGATTTAAGAATAATTCCTTTATCCGTTCCCTCCTGCAGTCCGATTTTAACCCCCGAAGAACATAACAATCTCGTTGCATTCAGCTACAAAAGACATAGAAAAAAGGACGAGACAACAGCAGACTTTAACTGAATTAATAAATAATAAGCATACTAGACAAAGCAAATCCCACGGAGAAAAATACCGTCCGCTTTATTTTGCACAGCTATACTACAGTCTCCAGAGTAAAAATAAATAAATAAATAAATTTGGTGTGTTGTACATAAATTAAAACACAGAAAATTTCTTTCTATAAATAATAGTGTCTTATTTGGTTATCCTTGAAAAAACATAGCCAATAACAAACAAAACAATTAATCAACCAAAATAGAATTCACAAACCAATCATGCAAAGCCACCCACTTGTATCCCTTTTCTTCAGGAGATATAAACCGGGTGGGTCACCTGGAACAACACGAATAGTTCTGGCTTTTCTTCGACCCATCCACGCCATTGTTGACGAGGCTCACCCGGTTCACAGATAACTCTGCTTTGTAAGTGTCCGAGTTTAGGACCTTGCGGCTGACGTTGTTGTAAATTTCCCGAATTACAATCTCGAAAGCTTTTTTAACATTAGTGGAGTCTAGTGCTGAAGTCTCCATGAAGAACAACCCCTCGGATTCAGCAAGGGTTTTCCCTTCCTCGACACTCACATCCCTGATATTCTCCAAATCAAACTTGTTCCCAACTAGCATCCGCGCCACAGTTGTGTCAGAGTGAGCTGCATCATTGTTTCAATGAAAAACTCAAGCGTTATAATCTTGAAAGAAATTTTATATAATTGCCCGTTAATAATTCAAAGAACCAACTTATTCCAAGGCTTAATTTTCAAAAAATAAAACATAAAAAGTTAAAAATCCATGGCTTATGTTTCAACGTCAATTATATTTGTTCTGAAGAAATAACAAATTATAATTAGTTCGGAGTCCAAAATAGGTTTTACAGCATAAATATCTAATTATTAAACTCAGAGAAGGAAAAAAAAAAAATAACATAACCTTAATTAGCTTTCATATCATTTAATCGGTATAAAAGTTTCACGCATTTATCAGTTTAAGTGAGAGAGGAGAGCACGGATAAAATGCTGACAATGTTCCCCCTCTTTCGGGAAAAACATCTCTGCTCCAGACAACAATTCATCACGTAGGAATGACAGAAAAATTCCCTCTTATCAATTCCATGACCAATGCTTTTGTGGGATTTGATCTTCCCGGGAAAGAACCAAAGGACTTTATGAGGAGGATCCATAGGGTAATAAACTGTTCTTAGGAAGACTTTCAGAGAACTATAGTTTAATTTCAAATCATACAAAAATCATGAAATGAAGCACTTTGAAGATGAACAAGCAAGCGAATCAATATGATCATATAGAAACAAAATATAAACATCTTGCTCAGCCTGCTAACAAACAAAAGCAATATCAAATTCACATCAGAAATGACAGAAGTCTGAATGCATTTTTCACTGTAATAGTGTTTTCCTTTCACTAAATTGGCGAATATCTCTCTAGCAAACCACAAATAGCAGGTCCAGAAATTTTATGCATAGCTTTCTTTTTAACTTCAATCCTAGGGTCCTATCAATATAAGTTTTACTCGTAACCTAGCTATACAGAAAACTTAAAGTGGATGATAAAGCAGGAAGGAAATCTCGTCTCTAATTGGTAACACAGGAAGGAGAGAAATTATCAACAATAGGAAAGGAAAGAGAAAGGTCTATAGGAGAAATTACTGTTTTACCAATTCTCCACTTTAGTTCCTCAAATTCATCCATCCTTGAGTCTGGTTTTTTAATTATTATTTTTTTATTTTTTAGGCCACAATGATTACTGCATCCCTCAAATTACACCCGATTCCCTCTCTTAACAGACCATTACCTCACTTTTTTATTTTTGCTGCCCCTCCAGTCCCCAATCCACTCTACCAATCACAGAGTTGTGCTTTGACTGTAGAGAGGAAATGTTAGAGGATCTGAAATGGTGGAGAGAAAACGAAAGGAAAAAGGATTTGGTTATTTTAAGGTAGAGGGATAAAGGGGGAGGTCAGGAAATTAAGGGAGTTTTGGAACCCCTTGAAACCACCAAACAAAATCCGTGCACTTTTGGATGATGTGTATTTATTTAAAGTAAATTTAACTTATAAGTATAACAGCATTTTCTCTCTGTCTCCATCTTGACAAAAGCCCCCATTCCAATTATAAAGAAAAATGGTGATTTTCCAGTCTTTAGTTCTATTCTCAACTGCTCCTTAAAACTTCACACCAGGCATCAAAGCGTAACTTCGTGTAGATAGACATACCCCAGATTGTTAGTATATGCAAACAAGATGATAGGAACCAGAACCAAGAACTCAAGAAATTACACACAAACACGGAAAGAAAAGAAGAACTTAATCTTTATTTATCGAATTAGGGAATTACAGAAAACCCTAGGACATTTCGGACCTTCGAGACTCCATTGAATCTCCCATACTTGGCTTAACCCAAGACTTTCCTCTGCCAAATTCTTCCTAATCCTCCTTAGCTATCGATTCTCCTATTTGTACTAACTCTTATAAGAGTCAACCAGCTACAAGAAGCAACTACTGACAGTTACAACAACTCCGCCCTCACATATTGCTAACTAACTAACAAGTCCTATCAGAAGACAATTCTGACAATGTTAACATCAAACAAATAATGATAACTTCATCCACTGAATAAGTATAACAATTCTTGTAGTGTTTGCCCACTTGAAGTTTTCATTATCACTGTTATTCTTTGGCCTAATTGAACCTTATACTAGTTTTAGACATGCAAGAAGAGATTAGACATGGGATTGACCGCAGATTTACCACACGCCGACATATCTCAATGTCTAATCTATCAAGATAATCATAATCATAAAGTACATCTAATCACATATCTTAGGTGTTGCTCAAGCGTCCTTTCAAACACCTTCCGGGACATGTGACAGCATCATATCCAACCATTTAAATTCGAGATCACAAAAAATCATAACCAGATCAATGGAATTCATATCATGTCATATCGTACCACCTTTGTTCTAATGCACTCGCACTAGTAACAGAACACAAGTAGTGTACCACCAATCACTTGGTGGTTGGTAAGGACACTCGATAAGGTATCGGGTTCGAGTCAGTCCCATCGCAATGGGCCGGTATATGGCCAATCAAGTGGATTCATATGCCATGCGGGAAATGGATACACCCCTCTCCGAGGTTATCTCCATACGTCACCCTCTATCTTAACCCTTGTTTTTTTTTTAATGTGCCAAACGGATCAGACTTTCTATTGATTAAATACCTCCCGGCTTAAGGCCATACAACTTTGAAAAGTTGCTTTATTACCCTAATTACCCGGAAAAAAGAAAAGAAAAAACTCAAAAAGAAAAGGAGAGTCAAAATAGCTGCTTTCTTCTAGTCTTCTCGATGAAGACTTCATACAGAAGTATCATCATACGCGCAGATCTAAAAGTCCTAAGCCTCACAACAAACCTAAAAATGGCTAAATCCAACAGAAGAAAAAAAAACAAAAAAAAACGCAGAACCAAAAAGATCCACCTTAGCAAACAAATCAAAAACTATTTTACTTACATATATATATATATATATATATATATGAATATATGTGTAGTTTTTAGGGGGGGCTTACTCTTGAGCTCGTCGAGCCAACGGCCGATGCTGTCGAAGGTGGTCCGGCGAGTGATGTCGTAGACGACGAGGGCGCCAACAGCGCCGCGGTAGTAGGCGGAGGTGACGGCGCGGAAGCGTTCCTGGCCGGCGGTGTCCCAAATCTGGGCCTTGACTTCCTTGCCGTCGATTTCCATGCTCTGAGTCTGGAACTCGACTCCAATGGTGGCCTTGGAGTGGAGGTTGAACTCGTTCCGTGCGTATCTGGACAGGAGGTTCGATTTCCCCACAGCCGAGTCCCCGATTATCACGATCTTGAACAGGTACTCCTCCCCCGACTCGTCCTCCGACGACGACATGTCGTTTTTCTTCTTCTTTCTTGCTACTTTGTTTTTTTCTTTTCTTTCTGATCTTTCTTTTTTTTTTTTTTTTTCTCAGGAAACAAACAGTCTGATTTTATCAGAAAATGTGCTGAAAAATTAGAGAGAAATAGTTGAATCGAAGTTAAAGGTGGTTTTCCCTTTTTTTTTTTTTTTTTTTGCTTTTTGGACTGAAAATATGAAATGAAGAAAGAGAGAGAGAGAGTGTGTAATGAATGAAATTGAATGATGGAATCGAGCTGGCAGACAGACACACTGCGCATGTAGTGCCTTTCATTATTGATTTTCTTTAGATTTTCTCTCCTCTTTTATTTTACTCCGTTTTATTTATTTGTTTATTTATTTATTTTCTATTTTACACTTTTTTTCTTTCTTAATTTTGTATTTTACATTAATATTTCCTAATTCAGTCCTTTTTTTTTTTTTTTAAATGTACACTTAGTAGTGCAGACTATTAATAAGAAAACGACATGTCGTTCGTTGGTCAAGAAACGACACATTCCTTCACGAATAAACGCGTAAGTGGGCATGTTAGGTCGGCTTTAAGTTGATGGCTTAGGATTTTCGGTACTGCCCTCCAAACTTTTTGACTTTAGTAATTTATCACTCTAACTTTTAATTTTATTAATTACCTCCTTAAATTTCTAAATTATTACAATATACTTCATTTGCTTTCTTATGATTTGAATTTATAAGAAGGCGTTTGGTTCACAAGCTCAAACTCAAATTTTTAAGCTCAAGTTTTGTCTTTTTCCTCAAAAGTCTTTGTTTTTTTCCTAAAAAGTTTTTTGTCTTTTCTAAAAAATAAACAAAATTTACTATTTAAACTTCAAAAACTCAACTCAAACTCACGAATCAAACGAACCCTAAGATTTGAGACATGTTACAATAATTGAAAAGTCAGAAGATAAATTGTTATAATTAAAAGTTTTGGGAGTAACTTATCAAAAACCTAAAGTTTGGATAAAATAACAAGGGTAAAATGCTTATTTAGTCCCTAAATTTTTAAGTTTGTACAACTTTAGTCCCTACTCTTTTTTTGTAGTTTGAATTAAAATGTTGTCTCAAAATCCTTTTCGCTATTTTTTTTTTAATGAAATCTGTTAGTAAATTAGTCAAAGACAAAGTAATGTTTACTAACTGATTCTGTCCAAAAATTAACAGAAAATACTACTGTAGTAACGTTTTTAATAGTTTATGATCACTCCAACTACCAAAAAAAAAAAAAAAAAAAAAGAGGAAGAACAGGGACAAAAGTTACACAAACTTAAGTTTGTACAACTTTAGTCCCTACTCTTTTTTTGTAGTTTGAATTAAAATGTTGTATCAATAATCCTTTTCGCCATTTTTTTTTTTAATGAAATATGTTAGTAAATTAGTCAAAGACAAAGTAATGTTTACTAACTGATTCTGTCCAAAAATTAACAGAAAATACTACTGTAGTAACGTTTTTAATAGTTTATGATCACTCCAACTACCAAAAAAAAAAAAAAGGAAGAACAGGGACAAAAGTTACACAAACTTAGGGTCCGTTTGGTTCACCAGTTCAACCCCAACTTTTCAACTCAAATTTTGTCTTTTTCCTCAAAAGTCTTTGTCTTTTTTCCAAAAAAATTTTTGTCTTTTCTGAAAAGTCAACAAAATTTACTATTTCAACTTCAAAATATCAACTCAAACTTGCGAACCAAACGGACCCTTAAAAGTTTATAAACCAACTTAACAATTTATCAAAAATAACAACTATCAAATTAATTATCGAGAAAATTAAAAGATTTTTTTGATTAAGTACATAATTATATTTTCAATTCAAATGGGGAAAAATTTTAACTTTTTTTATTTTTAACTAGGAACATGAAATATAACTATGTGAGCACGTTAGCAATAGGTGGCTCGTCCCACTATACACCAAGAAAGTAGTCTCATGAACAGCCCTCATCCTCAAATTAGAAAATCACTCTCAACGGTTTGCACATTAAACTATGTATATACTTCATTTAGAAAACATGTTATGGATTAAGGAGTATCTTTGTTCCTTGGTAGTTTGATGGATTGTCTTTTCCTCACAAGGTCAAAGGTTCAAGGGTCTGTAGTGAAGTGAACCAGCACAAGGAGACTAGGAAATGTATGTTCTTACAATGCAAGGTTGAACCATAACTAAAACAAAAGAGCAACATTGCAAGAAATAGGTTGGGGTATTTTTGTGCTTGGTTGATTTTTCATTGTCTTTCTCTTCCTTTTTCTTTCTGCATTTAAAGGGATTAAAGTAAAAATAACAATAACAATAATTGGGGGAAAAAAAAACATCTCCTTTCTCTCTGGCTCATACCAATTGGTTAACATTAACTTTCAAGACAGAAAGTTATTGGGGAAAAAAAGTGATGTTTTTCACTTTCTTTTGAATCTTATAATAAACTGTCATGGACATTTTTATGTTTTGGAAAGTCATCACTCTAGCACTAGCTGATCCTGGATCTGCATTAATGCTGTATAATCTCATTATATTCATATTTTAAATATACTAATCTTAAGTTAAACACTCTTTTGAGAACCCGGGTATTTCTTTGAAAAAGTAGAAATAGAAGTATTTTATGGTATGAAATGTTGACACATTCATATCAGATAAAATTCTCTCATATCGGATAGACGTGCTCATATCTCGGTAAATTCTATAGCTTGCTTGATTCTTGGCCTTGAAGTTTGCAACAGCTACTCGGAGAATACTACTTCACCGTAGGAATTAAGTCAGAAGGTGATCCTAGTCATTCATGTTTGATCTTAGGATGTCCTGTTCCATCGTGTTCTTTTCGCAAAAATCTCATTTAATGTAGCACAAGGCATAACGATATGCTAAAAGTCGATTTAAACAGCAAGCAAAAGAGAAGTAATTCTGTAAGAGAATGTTCAAGTTATGGCTTTCAGTGTGCTTTGCCGTTGGTCAAGGAGAGAGAAGACAGGAAGCATATTTCTTAGGCTTTCCAGTAAGAGAAGTTCCACTGATTGGAAAACTCCTTAGCAGATCTATATGATGACTATCCGCTCCAAATGCGAGCAATTCACAGACCGAATCCAACGAAATACCATAGGCAGACAATCAAATCTGGTGTTTATCCCGGAAGTCCGCCCACAAGTATTCAGGCTAATTTCGTTATTTCGGCTGCAAAATTGACATACAAATGTTACAGAAATACAACCCGTACCACCCTCCCCAAAAACAAAAAACAAAAAAACAAAAAAACAAAAAAAAAAAAAAAAGAACCCTAACAGAAGAGAGGAGTAGATAAGAAAACGTAAGGTCACCACGAATTTGCGACTGGGCAGGACCAAGCAGAGGAAACAAAACTTGCAGGCAATCTGAATATCCACGATAAGAGTTTGCATAATGCAGCAAGGTTTTTGCTTTTGGAGCACTAAATATCAATGATCCATGAGCACAATCAAACAGACGAGAGGAGTAGATAAGAAAACGTAAGGTCGCCACGAATTTGTGACTGGGCAGGACCAAGCAGAGGAAACAAAACTTGCAGTCAATCTGAATAGCCACAATAAGAGTTTACATAATGCAGCAAGGTTTTCGCGTTTCGGGCACAAAATATCAAGGGTCCATGAGCACAATCAATGGTTAAAGAATCTGAACTGTTGTACAGTGAGAAATTCGAACAGAAAATTGAGATCGGTCTTGAAGAGAAAAACTTACATTTACTCCTGGTTAGAATGTGATTGTCCTATGCACTGAAGCACAATCAGATCACGAATCCAGGCGGCAACTCAGACAATGAAATTCTGAAGAGAACAGGACCTTCATTTACTTAATTGCAAGCTTCTTTCAAATTAATATTTTTTTTACTATTATCCATTTCATAAAGGTTATTATTACTGCAAAAACATCACGCCATAAAAAGTAAACTGGATCTTTAAGAAAAGCTAATAGATAGTAAACAAAAATCCATTACAGATTAAAAACATAAAAATGCAAAAACAAAAGTTTGACAATTAAAAAAAAAAAAAAAGCAAATTATTAATCCTTTCATCTAATCCTCTTCTTCATCTTTACTCTTCTTTTTCTTCTTCTTCTTCTTCTCACTCTTATCTGCCTCGCTGTCACCGGCACTTTTGGGAGATTTAGCACTGCCGTCCTCAGCTTCTGTATCCTTCTTTTTCTTTTTCTTTTTCTTTTTCTCAGACTTTTCAGTTTCGGGTGAACCCGCGTCTTCCTTATCTTTGTGCTCCTTCTTCTTCTTTTTCTTCTCAGACTTCTCCTCCCCATCCAGAGAATCAACATGCCCGTTTTCATCATCCTTCTTCCTCTTCTTCTTACTCTCTTTGGTCTCCTCAACTTCATCCTCAATTGCATCCGACTTGCGCTTGCGTCCATCACTGCCTTCATCATCACCCTTACTCTTCTTATCCTTCTTTTTCTTCTCCTTCCCCACTTCTGCAGTTTCCTTCTCTTCAGTTGGCTTCTCCACGACGGCAAGTTCAGTTGCAGCTGCAAGGCTCGCGACCACAGAATCCCCACCAGCAGGCAACACCAAATTCCTAACCCATTCTTGAGGAGTCTTGTCGTTAGGCTTTCCGTGCTTATCCAATTTCCCGTCCGCGATCAATTTCTTTTTCATCGAAGCCTTAGGACCCAAACCCCACTTCCTCGGATAAGTGTCCCGATCCATAACCACCCTCTTGATCTTCGCCACCACGCCGTGATCACAAGTGGCCATCACAGCCGTGGTCATCTCCGCAATTCCCAACGCAATCGCCTCCCCCTTGGTAGTCATAAGCACGACTTCCTCCCCAACTTCGATATCGTTCTCGAACCTCAGCAAACCGGGAATCATCAACTTGGCCCCATAGCAAATGGCATTGACGGCAGAGTCCTTCACAACGAGCCGCTTGTAGCTCGTGAGAAGCACCTCGAGCGGCATGATCACTCTCCTAAGATAACTCTCATCGCCAGAGTTATCCTTAACCCACTGAGCATCCATGACATCGTGCATAGTGACCATGTTATCTTTCTCACCCAAAATTCCAGACCTAACCCTCCTAAGCTCCTGCATATGCCCACCCACACCAAGAAGCAGACCCAAATGCACGCAAAGCGTCCTCACATAAGTCCCGGCCTCGCACGAAATCCAGAAAACAACCAAATGCTTATCGGCATCGTACTCAAGAAGCTTGCTTTCATAGATAGTTCTAATCCTAAGCTGCCTCTTGACAGCAGAAATCAGAGGAGGCCTCTGGAACACAGCTCCGGAGAGCGTCTCGAGCGCCCGCACCACTTTCGCGACGTCGGGCACCGAAGAATGCAATCGGGCGACACAGACGTACTCCTTCCCGGCGCCTTGCTGGGACTTGACGAGCCTGGTGGCTCGATCGATGCAGACAATGAGGTTGCCGGTGACCTTGGGGTCCAAGGTCCCGCTGTGGCCGGTCTTTTCGACACGGAGAATGCGCTTAATCCAAGCCACAACCTCGTGAGAAGAGGGGTTGGAGGGCTTGTCGAGGTTGAGAATGCCGTACCTGATGTACTCGACGAGGGGGCGCTTGAGAGGGGAGTGCCCGGAGGGGAGAGGGGTGTAGTGTCCGGTTCGTACATTGAGGCGGTCGTAGTTCTTGAGGAGGATCGGCCATTGAGAAGTGTCGATGGCTGGAGTGAAGCTCTGGGGCTTGATCATGAAGTCCAAGTCCTTCTGAGTCGGCTCGGAGGCCAACTCGCCCAGAGGTTTGGGGGTTTCTGGCGGTGCTTCTTCATCCTTGGAACGGTGCTTCTTCTTCTTATTCTTCTTCTCGGAGCGAATCTCCGCCTCCGACATGGCTGAGCGAGCTTTAGCTAGGGTTTCAATGGCGGCGAAAATGAAATGAGAATTCTTTTTCGTTTTTCCTTGTTTTTTCGTTTTAATTTTCTGCGGAGGAAGAAGGATCGTTAGGGTTTTCAGGGGTTTAAGAGACTACTGCTACTAGGCAAGTGCGAGCATTTGGAGGGTGCAGAACCGCGGGGGTTTCTTGTCATTTCTCCGGCGTCTTGGGCTTTGAATCGAGAAGTTGGGCTGGGCCACACGATTATTGGGCCCAAGTCCATTTCATTGTCAGGAGTTATTTGACAAAATTACCCAAATAACCGTAGTTTTTTTTTAATCAATTGAATAACATGATACAAATTCCTTATTCTTAACTAATATGATACAAATTTTAATTTTATTTGATGTCATATTGGTCTACAAATTAAAGTGAAAGAAAACATGGCTAAAGTAAGTTAAGAAATGAATCAAAGTTATTTGGATGAAATTGAACGAACCAGTCAAAAACAGTAAATTCTTAGGCCTTGTTTGACAACAGGTTCGTTTTAAACTAAATTGTACTTTTTTCATCATGTTTTTTATCTTTTTCCCCAAAAAGTTGTTTGTCTTTTCTGAAAATTCAAAAAATTCAAAAAAATTTACTATTTAAACTTACAAATCTTAACTCAAACTTACACACCAAACACCCCCTTAGAAAATTACAAAGAAAGTTAACAATAGAAATTCTCAAAAAATCACAGGAAATTTACAAGAATAACAAAGAAATTTGAAGTCTGATCATATCCTAATACAAAAAAGAGAAAGTTCGAAATTGATGTCACACTGGTGAAGAAGAAGAGTTCAAAGAATGAACAGTGAGAATTTGGAGCTTACTTGCAGAAGAAAAATGGTGGAACTTGTTGGAAATAATCTGAAAGAGAAGAAAGAAAATGGAAGGAGTTGAGCAACATAAGGAAAGATGGGTGTTCTTTTTTTCAGAAATTAAGAGAATAATCAATACCATGTGGGGACTCTGGCATTCACCTTTTTCATTTTATATATTTTCTATTTTATAAGTAAACACATGATTAATTAAAAAAAAAGGAAATAACTACTTACATTTCTTTTCATTTGATGTGATGTAAACCTGCCTAAATGGAGACTATTTGTTCCCCTAAGAGCATTAATTTGTAGTGCACAATCACCCTTAAATTATCCACACAGTCTTATATTGACAATTAACTTTTGATATCACACATGACATTACCCCCAAACTTTTTTACCATGACATTCTTTCTATTAGTAATCCTTAAAAATGATAGAAATTAAAAATATTTTAATCATGTGAGGTTTCACAAAGTGTAAAAATTAACATTTTTTTTAGAGACTGATAGAAATTCCGTCATGGTAAAAAAAATTTTAATCATGCGGGCTTAAATAAAGTGCAAAATGATATTACATTTTTTAGAGAGAAACTATATGTCTAAAACATATCTGTTAAAGCTATAAATTATTAATAAATATTCAATCTATTTTCAAAATATCTATGGTGGAGTTTTTCCTAAAATTTATTTGATGGATGTACATTTTCCCTAAATATATATATATTTATTTATTTAATTACAATTCTGACTTAAGGTAAAGCTCACATAATCAGAATATATTTAATTTTTATAAAGTAAGTGACAAAATAATGACATACCACTTGGGTGTTGTTCTCAGCACCTCTACACAATAAAGATCTCGCATTGTTGTCGCCGTTAGAGATTTCCATGTTTATTATTATTATTTTTTGGATTCTTGTAATTTTTATTTTGTGATTTTGGAGAAGTTTGTACATTTTTTTTGGTGTTCCAATGATGAAATACGAAAAATACTACCAAGTTAATGTTTCCAAGTTAGATCATGACAGTTATTGACCAGTAATTAATAAACGAAGGTGGTTATTGATCGGTGACTAGTAGTTAAACCAACATGTAAGGTGGGGATCGACTGATAACCAATTGGTAGAGGTGGTTATGGGTTGTAACAAGCCAGTAATAATGGTTACCAACTGGTGGGGTTATCGATCGATATAATGGTAGATATCTTTGACTAAATTATGTAGATGGTACTCTAAATATAGCTGTAAGACAATAATATCATATATATATGAAAGGTTTCCCATGCAATGACCGTCTCCTTCCGTTTGGTGAACTGGAGCCGTTAGATGTCGAAGCCATTGATATGGTCGACTCGCAATTGTTCTTCGAAGTCAAGGGGTAGTCAATTAAAAATCTGAATATGGCAGGTTATAGGCTGAAAAAGAAGCCTGGCATAGGCCTCACACAGTCATTGTGTAACGACCTGACTTTTCGGACCGCTAATTAACTTACTTATTCTTAGTTAATATAGTTTTCACACTTGTTTATATTTGATTCAAAAAATACAGAATTTTTTTTTTTTTTTAACTTTTTAAAACAAATCATACTTGTACTTAAAGCGCTTAGTAAACTAAAATTTTAACTGAGAAAATTGAAATTTCTACATAATAAATATCATATTCAAATTCATACTTAAATAATATTTAAAAAGCTATAACATTATTTGCGTTAAAACGAAAGACCTTAAAGTTTTTAAGTACTCATACTAGTTTAGTAATACCGAAATTTTAAAAACATAGTTATAAAGATAGTTAATACAAAATAATTTAAGAAGTCTAAATGTGAAAATTAAATTGGTGGTGATATCCCACTGCATTCCTTCGTTGCTTCCACACCATTTCGCCTGTCTAGAAAACATCTAAGTAACGGGCTGCATACTTGCGTTTCCTACAGCACGAACACGCATGTATAAGCTTTTGCTCAACAAGAACAAACTATATATCACGAAACATTTTCATAGATTATATCATCAAACATCACAACATAATTGTTCAAAAATGTATGTGATATATGTGTGTTTAATTATGCTTTATTAAATATATGTTTTGTCTACTTAAGGATCCTTGTGTTATACTCATATACGTGTAACCAATGGGGAGTTGGGGGAGTGACCCTCCAACAATCTCTAAAATCATAACTTATAAGTTTCGTTCTTATCATATTCTCTCAACTAATTAGAGGTCGGTACGACATTTTATCCTATATTTCATTAGTCTCATTCTTAATAATTACGATAATGTGTAGATTTACATGTCACTATGCATATATCATTATGGTATAATTATCTGTGAGGCATCATACTGATCATATTAGTGCAAGAGAAATTATGCACGTAGACTGCTTCATCAAAGCCATAAATATAACTCGTATTTTCATCACATCATCAAAACAAATCATAGCAAACTTAGAACATCAACAAAAAAAATATTTTGTTCTATGTTGTAGGTGAGGTTTGTACGTATTTGTCTTATGTGCTTAAACTTCCAAAAAGTACTAAGCAAGTTTGGATAATTGTCCTAATTTAACAATATCTCATTACTATGGAGAATCATAGTTATATTATTTTATCTATTTATTTATTTATTTATTTTTATAAATTTAAATAAACTTAATTTACTTACAACATAACTAATCTTAATAATTGATTCATGTTAATTATTAAGTGTTAAATAAATTTATGCTAATTATCATTTAATTAATTAAATTTAATTGATTAGTTAATTAATTAATTAACTATTAATTAATTTATTTATCAATCAATTAATTAGATATTTAGGTAGTACTTAATTATTAATTCATTTAGTTGAGTAATTATAAATAAATTAAAAAATTTTAATTGACTAAATAATACTTATATCATTAATAATTAATTATATTACTTAAATATCCTTTCTCATATACTAATTATCAATTATTAATTCTTATATTAATAAGTAATAATTATATTATGCTAATAATTAATGTTTAATTAATCTCTAATTAACCATATAAATTATGTTAATAAATATATCAATAATTAATGATTGATTAATCTCTAATTAACCATCCAATATTATAGTAATAATTATATTCATAATTAGTTATTAATTAATTTCTAGTTAATTATGTATTTTAATTATGTTGTTACTCAATATAAT
Source organism: Ficus erecta (assembly GCA_008635985.1). Taxonomy (NCBI): domain Eukaryota; kingdom Viridiplantae; phylum Streptophyta; class Magnoliopsida; order Rosales; family Moraceae; genus Ficus; species Ficus erecta. The sequence goes on from BKCH01001347.1 coordinate 40,711, forward strand.
CTTGCTTGCATAACTTATTATCACTTATTAGCTCTTATAATTAATTAATTAATTATTTTAAGTAATACTAATTAACTTAATTAACATAATTATACTTTCTTCTATTTTGTTAATTTTTTATTTTATTAATTTATTTCTTAATTAATTAATCAACTTATATCACCTTGGTGACTAAAAGTCACATAAGTGTATACTCTTAAATAGGTTTTCTTTCATAGATTATTGGGCTTCTTAGACCCATTTCCTCTAGTTGTTCACATTAAATTGAGCTAGGTAGTCTCTTGGTGTATGTGTAGTAATCCTTTAGTTAACTATGTCTTGGCCTATCTAAAAGCTTGTTATTCAACTTTATAAGGTTAGGATTTTTTACATTTAGTTGATCATACGCTTAATAACCAATTCATTTCATCAATAATTATGTCTATATGTCATGATTTACTCTTATGTCATATTTTTAATGTTTAATCACTTTGTTGGCTTGAGATGTTAAATTGTAAGATTTATTTAAATTTGTGTATAATTCCGTTTTAGACACTTGATACTTGTTAAAAAGTTTGAAATATCTAGTTTCTGTCCTTATAATTTATTTTCCAATATTTCTAGGATTTCAAACCTTAGTGTGGACGTTTTCTTAGTGTCCTATAGTAAAATCTCAGTTTACCAGATTTCAATTTAATTTTATGTGATTTATTAATAATTGTATACTTATCCATTTTAAATGTATGATAGCTCATTTTAAAGCTTGAGATGTCTACTTTATAAGCATAAAGTTATTTGCTTAATTTTTGGAGCTTTACATGCCATATAATTAGGCTTTGTTACTATTTGTCTCATGTATGTACCCAGATTTAAGGTTAAATTGAGAAATATCATAACAATTCACTCACAATGTCAAATAAGACAAAAGATATGACATTGGAAAGTATAATATCTAGTTTACAAAATATTTAGATATTTACAAAAAAAATTATGGTTTACTAACTCAAAACATACAAAACCTGGCCGGTACATAATTCCAGCAAAACATCTTGATTCGTAGTCTTAATTTGTAAAATTCACCAAAAATTACATATTTATCCGTTTGAGGTGCATGATACCCGTTGGAAAGCTTAAAGAATTTAGTTTTTAAATCTATGACTTATAATCCAAAATTTTGAGCTTAATTGATTCGGATTTCAAATAACACATAGCTAAACTAACCCAGAGGTTCCTTTTCTTTCCATATTTGTGTCACAACTTCAAATGCACATACATAAATAAACCAAATGATTTCAAAGCCTACAATGAAGCTCATTTTCTGTAGAATCTTACCATATGATTTATTTTTCATACCAAAGTTTCTAACTCATGCCATATTATCACAACAACCACAAGCTCTAACAAAGTTCATAGATCTTACCGAAATACTCCGTGGATCCTCTAAGACCTCAGACCTCCAAAATTATTCTCAAAACCTTTTCCTAGGTAAGAAGAAGTCTAACATTAAGATTCTAATCACATAACATGCTTTAGTTCTCTAAAATGACCAAAACACAAAGAGAACCACTAGGTTACCTCTAGTAACGTGCCCTCTAACTCCACTTCATACTCTTCAAACTTGGTAATGGGTTGCTTGGAGCTTGAAAATGGAGAGAAATGGGTGTTAGAGGGGTGTTGGAGATGAGGGGTAATGTTGCTGGTTTTTGGGGCTCGGTAGAGGCTAAAAGATGCTAGGTTTGAGCTTAAACTTTGTGAGGATAAAATGAGATGTTGGGGGATTATTTTCAGTCAACATTTGCTTTAAAGGCGCTGAATTTTGAGGGCTAAAATAGAATATATTAGCTGATTCTTGCCTTGCATTGTCGCCACTTGAGGGAGGGGGTTGATGTGAAAATTTTGTTCAACAAAGTGGGAGACAAGTGGTCACTTTCACTTGTACCTTCTTTGTATCATATTGTCAAAACAAATCAAGTCATCTCTTACTTGAGGTTGCATGCATGCAGCATGCGCCACTTTCTTTTTTCTCGTTTGTTCAAATTTCTTCTTGCTTTTGACTACAACAATCTGAATCTCCCCTTTAATTTCTCATTTTTATTTTTGTATTTCTTTCTTTCAATTTTTCCACTATTGATCAAAGGTTATTATCCTTGTTCTCATCCATTGGATGTTCCACCATTTCAATCATTGTCCTTAGCTCTCATTGGTCACTTAAGATCCAAAGCTTGGCCATTGATTTTCAATCTAATCATAATTCTTGAATAATCCTCCACATTTGGATTTACTTCTAATTAATCATATTCATTCATCTCCCATTTATATGATACGTTAATTTTCCCAATCATACTCTCAATAATTAAATGTTGATATGCCCAAAATAAATATTAAGGTCATCAACTTGACCTAATAATAAAAATCGGGGTTCTATTCCCAAAATTAACCTTTATCCCTCTAATACGATATAATAAATTTTTTGTATAAATTTATATATCATTCAACCAATTTTCTATGTATCTGCAATTTCTCATTTAAATAAAGAAATTCAATATTGTTAGATTATTGATATTATCATATGGATGAAACAAATAAAATAATTCATAATTGAGAAATTTGATCATTCATTAGAAGTCTATTATGAAGAAAATCCACGATTAAATAATAATAATTCATGAAATCAAGTTTAATAATTTCAAGGGCATTACACATTGTGCCAGTTGGACCACCTTGTCCTAAATTTAAATGTAAAAGCAATGTCCAAATTCGTTGACACTCGAACAACTCTACTTTCTTATCGCTATTTACTTGGTATTTCAAACAAAAAACATGTTGATTTGCTCTTTAGGGGTGTTATTTACAGACTACAACTTCAATAATTTGGAAAATTTGCACAATTTCATTCTATATAGATATGTCTACTTTTTTTTGACAAACCGGTTTAAACCAAACAATATTTTCACTGGTTGTTAATTTCTACTCAAATGCTTCCTTCAAATTATACATAACTAAACCGATTAACAAAGCTCTAAAAACCTTAATTACGACTTTGTGTATGAAATGAAGAGTGAACTTGTTTTTCTTCCACCACTAAAGATATTTAAAAATTGAAACTTACTTTTCCACATTGCTTTAGTTTTTTTACAAAAACAAAACAAAATTCGATTAATTGTATTGCTAAAATAACTGGTACAACATCACACAGATTTATCTTAATCTCAAAAATACAAGCAATGATAAATTATTGATTCTAAACTCATAAACATTACAATGAGATTACTAATAAGCAGTTTCTATCAACATTGACTACTTGATATTAATCTCTTAATTACTTGCTTCATTTCACAAATTTTTTTTTTAACTCAGACCCAAGTCAATATCGCATGACTTTGGTCTCATTTGCTACCACTGTATGAAAACAAAAGTTAGTCGCTATAAGTTCTCGTACTCACTTAAATATTGCATGAAATTTATTTCATTTACTAAAACTCTATGAAAACCCAGTAAGCAATATGAGCCTTGGACGATTTACCACTGCAATTACCTCTATGCCCTTATGATAATTTCTATCTTCTTTCTCCAACTACTCTTTTGATTTATTTATTCCATTCACATCAGTTTCCTTTCATTTTATGGGGCCAGCGAACCCACTGCTCACCTGCAAATGGCCTTCCTTTCTTCAAAGTTCTGATAAACCTAGGATCCGGATCATCACCGCATTCTATCCGATGGCAGATAAAAGCCTGGCACTATAAATAAATAAATATATATATACATATATAGGAGTCCACTAAGGTCGTTCAAAGTATTGAAATTTCAACTATGTGCCATGCCTTACTTATAAGACAGTTGGGAATGGATTGCCGATGTCTAGAAAGTGTAAGGTTGTAAGAATTTTTTTTGATTTTTTCTCATTAGGAGAATATTAAGAGAAACTGGTTTTATGAATGCATTTCTACTGTTCAATGATGACATGCAACAAATAAGCTTGTCTTTAAGGGAGTTTAGAGTTTACTTAATTGCATTATTAATAAAAAAAATTAGTGAAACATGAAAAATGAGTGGGGAAAATCCATTTAGTGATGCAAATGTTTGGGGGGGAGGGGGGGAAACCATACTATGTGTGATGACGAAAAAAAACCATAATACTATGTTTGGGCTTATCAAGGTTGAGAATGACGTACCTGATGTACTCAGCAAGGGGGCGCTTGAGAGGGGATTGACCGGAGGGGAGAGGGATGCAATATCTGGTTCGTACATTGAGGCGGTCATAGTTCTTAAGGAGGATCGACCATTGAGAAGTGTCGATGGCAGGAGTGAAGCTGCGGGGCTTGATCATGAAGTTCGAGTCCTTTTGAGTCAGCTCAGAGGCCAACTCGCCCAGAGGTTTGGGGGTTTCTGGCGGTGGTTCTTGATCTTTGGAACGGTGCTTCTTTTTTCTTGAAGAGAACCTCTTTTCATGGCTGAGGGAGCTTTAGCTAGGGTTTTAATTGCGACAAAATGAACAGAGCTTTTCTTTTCATGAGGAAAAAGAAAGGGTTGTTAGGGTTTTAGGGAGGTTTGTAAATTGGAGTTAGAGGACATGTTACTAGAGGTAATCTAGTGGTTCTCTTTGTGTTTTGGTCATTCTTAGAGAACTAAAGCATGTTTTGTGGTTAGAATCTTAATGTTAGACTTCATCTTACCAAGGAAAAGGTTTTGAGAAGAACTTTGGAGGTCTAAGATCTTAGAGGATTCACGGTGCATTTCGATAAGATTTATGAACTTTGCTAGAACTTGTGGTTATTATGATAATATGGCATAAGTTAAAAACTTTGGTATGAAAAATAAATTATATGGTAAGATTCTACAGAGAATGGGCTTCAATTTAGGCTTTGGAGTCACTTGGTTTATTTACTTATGTGCATTTGAAGTTATGACATAAAATGGAAAGAAAAGAAACATCTAGGATACAACTTAGTCAAATCTGAAACCCTTAAGCTCAAAATTTTGGATTATAAGTTATATATCTAAAAACTAGATTCTTTAGGCTTTCCAACAAGGTATCATTTGCCTCAAATGGATAAATATGCATTTTTTTGGTGAATTTTACAAGTTAAGACTACAAACCAAGATGTTTTGTGGAACCCCATACTAGCCACGGGTTTTGTATGTTTTGAGTTAGTAAATCATAATGTTTTGCAAAACTTTTTATGTTGTGTAAACTAGACATTATAAGCTTTCTAATGACATATTTTTTTACTTTATTTAAACTTGTGAGTAAATTGTTATGATATTTCTCAATTTGACCACAAATTTGGGCATATGGTACATGTTGAGGTTAGACTTTGTCTTTCATAACACCGTTAGCCTTCGACTGCTCGTCGAACGAACAATGAACTCCTGATCCCAATCTTTTTGATTTTTTTCGTGTGTTTGGGCCAAACCCAACTTATGATCCAAGTTCGTTCCATCATGAACAATGATCATTCGTACTCGAATGACAGACCAGTCGGTTCAAACATGGATCGGGTAAACGTTTGAGTCTAATGTAAGCCACAAACGGCAGATAAACCCCTGGTCCTTTTGATTATTCATTTCATCGTTCATCGCTCATTCTTGATGAATATTACAAGGGCTAATTCCCATAACCGTCAAGCTCACGATCGATGATGACATCATATCAGATCTATTCTGATAATTGCCAAGCCCACGATTGACGATGATGTCATATCAGATCTACTACCCACGATTGGTGATCAAATTCACTCTAGGAACCACCAAGTCAAGGTCATAACTTGCATTCTTACACGTGTTCCAATAGACATCTTGCGAAAACCGCTCATCACGAACTACGAGTTCAGACCCACTGCTCTTCCTCTATAAATAGAGAAAGACTCCCTTCAGACAGATGACTTTTTTCTTTTCCTGATCTTAGCCTACCCTTACGCTGTCTAATTATACTCAGAAATTGTAACTCACTGCATTAAAAAATAGTCGTATATAGTGAAGATATCACACATACAGAGGACGTAGCACATTTTTGGCGAACCTCTCTAAATTTCGGTGTCGTTGTTCTCATTCCTTTCATTTTTCTGACTTGATTATTTTGTGATTATGATGTTCTATAAATTTCATAAGCGATATCCAAGGACCCCATTAATTATTCTTTTCATTCTTTTTAACTAACTCCAGTTAAACTTTGACGGTAGATTCCCATCATCTACAGTACATATATGAGATCAATAATAACAAAACCTCATTATACGGCATATAAAGCTCCAAAATAAAGCAAATAACTTTATGGTTATAAAATAGACATCTCAAGTTTTGAAATGAACTATCATACGTTTAAAATGGATAAGTACATAATTTTTAATAAATCACAAAACATTATATTGAAATATGGTAAACTGAGATTTTACTAAAGGACATTAAAGAAAACATTCGTTCTAAGGTTTAAAATCCTCAAAATTTTGAAAAATAAATTATAAAGACAGAAACTAAATACTTCAAGTTTTTAAACAAGTCATCAAGTGTCTAAAACGGAATTATGCACAAATTTAAATAAATCTTATAATTTAAGATATCAAGCCAACAAATTGATTAAGGGGGAGTTTGGCATTTTAACTCAAACTCAAATTTTTCAACTCAGTTTTTGTCTTTTTCTGAAAAAGTTTTTTGTTTTTTCTACAAAAGTTTTTTGTCTTTTCTAAAAATTCAAAAAAAGTTACTATTTAAACTTAAGAATTTCAACTCAAACTCATTCACCAAACACCCCCTAAATATTAAAAATATGACATAAGAGTAAGTCATGACATATGAATATAATTATTGATGAAATGAATTGGCAATTAAGTGTATGATCAAATAAATGGGAAAAACCCTAACCTTATAAATTTAAATCACAAGTTTTAGATAAACTAAGACAGAGTAAACTAGAGGATTACTAGACATATACTAAGAGATTACCTTAGTTCAATTTAATGTAAACAACTAGTGGAAATAATGGGCCTTAGAAGCCCAATAATCCATGAAAGAGAACCCATTTAGGAGTATACGCATAGGTGACTTTTAGTCACCAAGATAATGTAGGTTGATTAATTAATTAAGAAATAAATTAATAAAATAATAAATTAACAAAAATAGAAGAAAGTATGATTATGTTAATAAATTTAATTAGTAATTACTTAAAATAAATAATTAATTAATTATAAGATTTAATAAGTTATAATTAATTGTGTAAACAAGATTATTATATTGAGTAACTACATAATTAAAATACATGATTAATTAGAAATTAATTAATAATTAATTATGAATATAATTATTACTATAATATTAGATGGTTAATTAGAAATTAATTAATTATTAATTATTAACATAATTATAGATGATTAATTAGATATTAATTAAACATTAATTATTAGTATAATATAATTATTAATTACTAATATAACAATTGATAATTGATAAATAGTATATGAGAAATAATATTTAAGTAATATAATTAATTATTAATGATATAAGTACTATTTAGTCAAAAAAAATTTTGTAATTTATTTATTATTACTCAACTAAATAAATTAATAATTAAGTACTATCTAATTATCTAATTAATTAATTAATCTATTAAATTAATTGATAATTTGTATAAATTTATTTAATATTTAATAATTAATATGACTCAATTATTAAGGTTAGTTATTATGTAAGTAAAATAAGCTCACTTTAATTTATAAAAATAAATAAACAAATAGGTACTATAATATAATTATGATTCTATCTTATAATGAGATATTGTTAAATCAGAATAATTACCTAAACTCACTTAGCACTACTTCGGAAGTTTAAGCACATAAGCACATAAGATAGGTAAGTTCAAACCTCACATACAATATGTAACACAATATTATATTTGTTGATATTCTATGTTTGTTATGATTTGCCTTGATGATGTGATGAATATACGAGTTATATGTATTGTTTTGATTAAGCAATTGATGTGCATAATTTTCTTGCACTAATATGATCAGCATGATGCTTCACAAATAATTATGCCATAATGATAAATACATAATGACATGTAAATCTACACATTGTCACAATTAATAAAAATGATGCAAATGAAAAATAAGATAAAATGTCATACCAACCTCTAATTGGTTGAGAGGATATGATAAGAACGAAAGTTATAAGTTATGACTTTGGAAGTTGTTAGATGTATTGTTTTGATTAAGCAATTGATGTGCATAATTTTCTTGCACTAATATGATCAGCATGATACTTCACAAATAATTATGCCATAATGATAAATACATAATGACATGTAAATCTACACATTGTCACAATTAATAAAAATGATGCAAATGAAAAATAAGATAAAATGTCATACCAACCTCTAATTGGTTGAGAGGATATGATAAGAACGAAAGTTATAAGTTATGACTTTGGAAGTTGTTAGAGGGTCGCTCCCTTAACTCCTCGTTGGCTACGCATATATAAGTACAACACAAGAGCCCTTAAGAAGACTGTGTGAGGCTTATGCTAGGCTTTTTCTTCAGCCTATAACCTGCCACAGACAGATTTTTAATTGACTACCCCTTGACTTCGAAGAACAATTGTGAGTCATTCGTATCAATGGATTTGGCATCCAACGGCTCTAGTTCACCAAACGGAAGGAAACAGTCACCGCATGGAAGACTTTTCCTATATATATGATTTTATTGTCATAGAGCTATAGTTAGAGTGCCAACTACGTAGTTTAGTCATAGATATCTACCATGATATCAATCGATAACCCCGCCAGCTGGTAACCATTATTATTGGCTTGTTACAACCCATAACCACCTGTTCCAGCTGGTTATCGGTCGATCCTCACCTTACATGTTGGTTTAGCTACTAGTCACCGATCAATAACCACCTTCGTTTATTAATTATTGGCCAATAACTGTCATGATCTAACTTGGAAACATTGGCTTGGTAGTATTTTTCGTATTTCATCATTGAAACACTAAAAAAATGTACAAATTTCTCCAAAATCAGCAAAAAAAAAAATCCAAAAAATAATAATAATAAACATGGAAATCTCTAACGATAACAACAATGCGAGATATTTGTTGTGTAGAGGTGCTGAGAGCAACACCCAAGTGGTATGTCATTATTCTGTCAATTACTTTATAAAAATTAAACATATTCTGATTCTGTGAGCTTTACCTTAAGTCAGAATTGCAATTAAATATATATATATATATATATATATATTTAGGGAAAATGTACATCCATCAAATAAATTTTAGGAAAAACTCCACCATAGATATTTTGAAAATAGATTGAATATTTATTAATAATTTATAGCTTCAACAGATATATTTTAGACATATAGTTTCTCTCTAAAAAATGTAATATCATTTTGCACTTTATTTAAGCCCGCATGATTAAAACATTTTTTACCATGACGGAATTTCTATCAGTCTCTAAAAAAAATGTTAATTTTTACACTTTGTGAAAGCTCACATGATTAAAATATTTTTAATTTCTATCATTTTTAAGGATTACTAATTGAAAGACTGTCATAGTAAAAAAGTTTGGGGGTAATGTCATGTGTGATATCAAAAGTTAATTGTCAATATAAGACTGTGTGGATAATTTAAGGGTGATTGTGCATTACAAATTAATGCTCTTAGGGGAACAAATAGTCTCCATTTAGGCAGGTTTACATCACATCAAATGAAAAGAAATGTAAGTAGCTATTTCCTTTTTTTTTTTAATTAATCATGTATTTACTTATAAAATAGAAAATATATGAAATGAAAAAGGTGAATGCCAGAGTCCCCACATGGTATTGATTCTTCTCTTAATTTCTGAAAAAAGAACACCCATCTTTCCTTATGTTGCTTAACTCCTTCCATTTTCTTTCTTCTCCTTCAGATTATTTCCAACAAGTTCCACCATTTTTCTTCTGCAAGTAAGCTCCAAATTCTCACTGTTCATTCTTTGAACTCTTTTTCTTCACCAGTGTGACACCAATTTCGAACTTTCTCTTTTTTGTATCAGGATATGATCAGACTTCAAATTTCTTTGTTAATCCTGTAAATTTCCTGTGATTTTTTGAGAATTTCTACTCTTAACTTTTTTTGTAATTTTCTAAGAATTTACCGTTTTTGACTGGTTCGTTCAATTTCATCCAAATAACTTTGATTCATTTCTTAACTTACTTTAGCCATGTTTTCTTTCACTTTAATTTGTAGACCAATATGACATCAAATAAAATTAAAAATTTGTATCATATTAGTTAAGAATAAGGAATTTGTATCATGTTATTCAATTGATTAAAAAAAAACTACGGTTATTTGGGTAATTTTGTCAAATAACTCCTGACAATGAAATGGACTTGGGCCCAATAATCGTGTGGCCCAGCCCAACTTCTCGATTCAAAGCCCAAGACGCCGGAGAAATGACAAGAAACCCCCGCGGTTCTGCACCCTCCAAATGCTCGCACTTGCCTAGTAGCAGTAGTCTCTTAAACCCCTGAAAACCCTAACGATCCTTCTTCCTCCGCAGAAAATTAAAACGAAAAAACAAGGAAAAACGAAAAAGAATTCTCATTTCATTTTCGCCGCCATTGAAACCCTAGCTAAAGCTCGCTCAGCCATGTCGGAGGCGGAGATTCGCTCCGAGAAGAAGAATAAGAAGAAGAAGCACCGTTCCAAGGATGAAGAAGCACCGCCAGAAACCCCCAAACCTCTGGGCGAGTTGGCCTCCGAGCCGACTCAGAAGGACTTGGACTTCATGATCAAGCCCCAGAGCTTCACTCCAGCCATCGACACTTCTCAATGGCCGATCCTCCTCAAGAACTACGACCGCCTCAATGTACGAACCGGACACTACACCCCTCTCCCCTCCGGGCACTCCCCTCTCAAGCGCCCCCTCGTCGAGTACATCAGGTACGGCATTCTCAACCTCGACAAGCCCTCCAACCCCTCTTCTCACGAGGTTGTGGCTTGGATTAAGCGCATTCTCCGTGTCGAAAAGACCGGCCACAGCGGGACCTTGGACCCCAAGGTCACCGGCAACCTCATTGTCTGCATCGATCGAGCCACCAGGCTCGTCAAGTCCCAGCAAGGCGCCGGGAAGGAGTACGTCTGTGTCGCCCGATTGCATTCTTCGGTGCCCGACGTCGCGAAAGTGGTGCGGGCGCTCGAGACGCTCTCCGGAGCTGTGTTCCAGAGGCCTCCTCTGATTTCTGCTGTCAAGAGGCAGCTTAGGATTAGAACTATCTATGAAAGCAAGCTTCTTGAGTACGATGCCGATAAGCATTTGGTTGTTTTCTGGATTTCGTGCGAGGCCGGGACTTATGTGAGGACGCTTTGCGTGCATTTGGGTCTGCTTCTTGGTGTGGGTGGGCATATGCAGGAGCTTAGGAGGGTTAGGTCTGGAATTTTGGGTGAGAAAGATAACATGGTCACTATGCACGATGTCATGGATGCTCAGTGGGTTAAGGATAACTCTGGCGATGAGAGTTATCTTAGGAGAGTTATCATGCCGCTCGAGGTGCTTCTCACGAGCTACAAGCGGCTCGTTGTGAAGGACTCTGCCGTCAATGCCATTTGCTATGGAGCCAAGTTCATGATTCCCGGTTTGCTGAGGTTCGAGAACGATATCGAAGTTGGGGAGGAAGTCGTGCTTATGACTACCAAGGGTGAGGCGATTGCGTTGGGAATTGCGGAGATGACCACGGCTGTGATGGCCACTTGTGATCACGGCGTGGTGGCGAAGATCAAGAGGGTGGTTATGGATCGGGACACTTATCCGAGGAAGTGGGGTTTGGGTCCTAAGGCTTCGATGAAAAAGAAATTGATTGCGGACGGGAAATTAGATAAGCACGGAAAGCCTAACGACAAGACTCCTCAAGAATGGGTTAGGAATTTGGTGTTGCCTGCTGGTGGGGATTCTGTGGTCGCGAGCCTTGCAGCTGCAACTGAACCTGCTGCCGTGGAGAAGCCAACTGAAGAGAAGGAAACCGAAGAAGTTGGGAAGGAGAAGAAAAAGAAGGATAAGAAGGGTAAGGGTGATGATGAAGGCAGTGATGGACGCAAGCGCAAGTCGGATGCAATTGAGGATGAAGTTGAGGAGACCAAAGAGAGTAAGAAGAAGAGGAAGAAGGATGATGAAAACGGGCATGTCGATTCTCTGGATGGGGAGGTGAAGTCTGAGAAGAAAAAGAAGAAGAAGGAGCACAAAGATAAGGAAGACGCGGGTTCACCCGAAACTGAAAAATCTGAGAAAAAGAAGAAGAAAAAGAAAGACAAGGAAGCTGAGGATGGCAGTGCTAAATCTCCCAAAAGTGCCGGTGACAGCGAGGCAGATAAGAGTGAGAAGAAGAAGAAGAAGAAAAAGAAGAGTAAAGATGAAGGAGAGGATTAGACAAAAGGATTTGTAGTTTTGTTTTTTAATTGGAAAACTTCCTTTCTTTGTTGTATCTTTTTAATCTGTTTTGGTCTGTAATGGATTTTAATGAATCATCTATTAGCTTTTGCGAATCACTTTCTGCAGGTTTCGCTTTCGCATCAAAGTTTCCTCTGTATGGCAGCCTTTAAGGCTATTTTGGCTTAGTAATTAAGTTTTATTAGTTGTTAATCTTTTATATAAAAATATTCTCTTGTTTGTTTTCTTTATGGAAGTAATTATTCCCGTAAGTTCTTCGCATGATCTTCTGCTGCAAATTGTTTGGTTTCTGGATTTTGGCTTTTCTTAAATTTTTCATAAAGGCCCTAGAATGGAATGAGAATTGCTTCCCTGTACTGAAATTTGGTGAAAGTCTTTGTCAAACTTGTTTTTTTCCCCCTTTTTATCTGCAATGAATTGATTCCTTATTGGTTGTTATATTTTCTTAAAGATCTTGTTACCATATCACTGATCATTCTGTATTTGGGTGCTCAAAGAAACTCGCCAAACCGCCCCGCACCAACACATCAGCCTTGGATGGTGTCACCTCCGCTACCAAGCGGGCGAGGCGTTCTGAATTTTTTCCAGTGTCGAATGACAACATCTGTTTTTACTAGTTCAAACACGACACCTTGTTTTTATTGCAAATCAATCTGAAATTAGTCTTAAAATTTGTTTAATTTCTTTCGGATGCATAAATATTTTAATGATTTCAGGTGGTGGTGGTTTTTTTTTTTCTAACACTCATGTGATCTCTGTTTAGATTCAATCCGAGTTGCCAGAAATAGATGTTCGATAAAGAACTATTCATTTTCTGCATTAATCTTGTTAGTATAGCCGTTGATAATTCTTTTAGATTCTGGTATTCTGTCTCCATAAATACTTAATAAAGAACCATTTATTTTCTGCATTAATCTTGTTAATATAGCTAATAGTTAATTGATAATTCTTTTAGATTCTAGTATTTTGTATTCTGACTTCTTTACGAGTTAAGGATTGTGGTTGTTGTGGTCTCTCACACAAATTTACTCCGCTCCAAAGTGGTTTCTATTGTACTAATAATAGTGCTAGATATGGACTCAGACTCGTCATTCGAAAATGTAAATTAAGATAATCTTCTTGATATTTTGAACTCACAAAGTTAAGTTTGATCAGTTCTGACATAAATTAAGAGTTTGACATTTGCAACAACTCAAGTAACTTCTAGAGACAAGTATATCCAAGAAGTGACAATCAATTCAGACCTAAAATATTCTTTTGAAATTATGATAAAACGAGTGATAGATCGGTATTTAAGATATTTTCTCATTGATTCTTGACTGTTTTACATATGTGACAATCCAATTCCTGAAAAGATTTTGTCTTTTAAATTAGCATTTAAAAAAAAAAAAAAAAAACTTTTGTCACATGTTTTATTATTATTATTTTTTGTTTTTTGAAGTTTTGTGTTATTCATTAAATAAAATCTATAATGTATACCAAATACATTATACCAAATATCACCCGAACCAATAGTGACTATTGACAATGTTCGTCTTTGGCTCCGGCCCCTGGCACCAGTCACTTATATATTCTAACATAATATACTGAATTTTCTTATAAAATACTTTGGTTACTTGAGCAAAAGATATCCGTCAATCTAAATTAAAATATTTTAATAGATTAATTAAAACATCTACCACTCTGATGATTGGCATGTGTAATTGAAGACAGAGAAAGTGTCTTGAATTGCAGTAGTTTTTTTTTTTTTAAGCAAAACCAAATCACATCCAAGACGCACCACGACGGTGGATTTCACTACGATTTTTTAATCATCATAATTTCTCTCAACAACAGTCAAAAACCCTTGTGGAATCCGCATTTTCTATTAATGTTTCTGCCACTAATGTTGTACAACATTGAAAAAAAAAATTAAGAAAAATTTCATGTTTGCTCCTCGAACTTTAGACCTTGCTACCAATGCCCACGGACTTTAACGTGTAACATTTGCTCACCTGAACTTTGAAAAGTTTGCAACTTTTTTCTTTCTGTTAGTTTTTTAACAGCGAAAATTGAGGATAATTTTCGCATTCTTCCCCCAACCCAAACTTTGGACATTCTCACAAATTGCCCTCTACACTTTGGAAGGTTAGTAAAATTTTCCTTTCTTTCACTTTTATTGATGGAGTGTCACATGTCAATACATAGAATCAAGAATGAATTAAAATATTAATTTAATCCACTATAACAAAGATTTACACCCAAAAAAAAAAATAAAGCTTCAAAAAATTTAATTAGTTTTCTCTTATTCATAATGAGAAAGACTAATTTGTTAATAAATTACAATAACTTTTATTTTTTTAAGAAATAAATGCTATGATGACCCTATCTAAATTCGGTTGTTAATTAACTTTATAACATAATTCTTTCTTTGATCTTAAACTTGAACACTAAAATTTTGAGAGATTTTTTTTTTTTAACTTAAATAAAATATAACTTAGCTGAAATTTATAATCATTCTAATTTTTGTAGATTCAAAACAAAATATATTTTTCAAAAGACTAAAACCTTGGAAAGATTTTTTTTATTATTAATATAAGATCTAAACTTAATAAATTAATAGGCAAACACTGAATACGTAGTTTAAAATATCAATATGTCAAACCTACTTGATAAAAAATGGTATTGGTTCTTTACTTGTGTTGTTGTACTCATAGTAATTAACCGATAAGCTTGTGACAAGAAGCTTATTTAAACGAATTCGGCTTTAGTGTTCATTTCAATTGTTGAGTATTGAACACAATAAGATTGCAAGCTCTTGTGTTTACCAAATCTGTCTTGCCGTTAGTAGTTTCATTCAGATTGATGGTGCAACTATTTTATTTTGTTATAATTATTTAAAAACAAAGAAAGACTAAGTAACCAAATTTTGTATCAGATTAACCCGTCAATGCGTGTTTTTATTTTGCTTTCTTTCCCCTCAAGGAGGGAAAAAAAAAAAAAAGACGAGAGATGCATCTGAAACAAAAAATGGACAACTTTTTTTTTTTTTTGAAAAAAAAAAAAAAACCAGTCGTAATTTTTCATTGCAATATGTATGAATACTTTGTTAAAGGATTGATTTTATTATTACAAGAAAATGATTTATATCATTAATTAATAACTGGAAAAGAAAATTTACATTGCATCCGAAAAAAGTAAAAGTTCATGCAACTAGAAAGTCGGATAATGGCTTACTTATTTATATCAAATCAATTACAAAGCCATGGTGTGTCATTGATAATATGTATGATTTTCTTGTTTTTTAAGCGAAATATCAAACAAATAATTAAATAAAATAAAATCAACGAACATTAATACAACTACAAATACAGACCCAAAAAGTTCTGCAATGAGAAATTTACAATTTTTTTTAAATTGTTTTTAAGTATAAATTTAATTTCCACTATGAAAACATGCACTTCTTTCTTTTTATGACTAGTCCCATCTAATCGGTTGTCTATTTATTCTATTTGGGACAATATAGAAGACTTGTATGAAGGCAAATACTACCAGCAATTTACTGCCAAATTGCCAGTATCGAATATACAAATCGCCAAGATAAAATCCAATGACCACGAGATCGAAACAACGTGAGACTTGAACACATAGTGGTGGGTGGGTGAGTTGATAAGGGAGCTAACCTCATGATCTCACTAACTGGGAGGTCGGAGGTTTGAATTCCTAGCCAACTCAGAGAAGTGTACTTGCCTATGTGAACTTAAAAAACAGAAAATGACATAGCCACCACCAGATCCTTTAAAAAAAACGTGGATTTATCTTACATTTATATAGACTAGTAAACATGGAGTTATCCTATATTTATATAGACTAGTGGTGAGCAATGACGGATTCAGAAATTTATTTTAGGGAGGGCACACACAAAGGGAAAATTTTGAACATGAATAACATTATATGATAAAAAGTTTAATATTTTTTTTATTCCAAAGAAATTTTTTTTTTAATGTTTATTACCATATAATAACCATTACATTTTTTTTTTATATATTTTTAAAATATTATGAAATTTTTTCTTGAATTATATCTCAAATGTTATTATAAATAGAAGTTTCTAACTCATGATTTATTGTATGTTGTTTGTAATCTTTTAATTAAAAATTAAATTTCACTCTAATATATTTTACACCATCATTTTTCCTTTTAAAGGTAATTATTTTTACTAGTAAATAAAAACTTACATGCACAAATACACAAATTGTTGATAATTTTTAAAATCAATAGATTTCTTAAAAACAAATGAAAGTTAAAAAAAATTAGAAAGAAAAGTAGACAAAAAAATTAGGAGGAAAAAAAAAAAGAATCAAATGTTAGTTATGGTATTAAATTATAAGAATTAGTTGAGCGTTATAGGGCACATTTGAGGGGGAAAAAACTTTTGAGTAGGGGCACATTGAGGAAAAAAAAACTTTTAAATTGGGGTAAATTACTAAATTTTAAGAAAAAAAATATGAGTAAAATTTAGATTTCAAGAAATTGAGAGGGGCACGTGCCCCCCAATCCCTGTATAAATTCATGCATGATGGTGAGCACATGCCCCGCATGTACCACATATATTTATAAAAGATGGTTAATCAAATAGAAAATTGACTATAGATACTTCAAAAAAATAAGGTGATGGAATTAAAAATATTTAAATAAGAATATATTTGAAAAAAAAATCATTTTAATAGGAGGACAAAAAACAAAAGAGAAAAAAAAAAGATTAAAGAAAGTTTAAAAAAAATCACAATAAACGAAAAATCCTAAACTCCTTCACTATAATACTTATATACATTTATATATATATATATATATATATATATACATATAAGTATCCGTAATCATACATATAGATTAATGAAAAAGAACTTTAACAGAAAAAAATAATTATATAATTGAAAAGTAGAAAAGAAAATCCTGTATCAGTTATATTACAAATTTTTAAGTTATTAAGGGCTTGTTTGGTGCACAAGTTCAAGATGAGATTTTTAAGTTTAAATAGTAAATTTTTTTAAATTTTCAGAAAAGACAAAAAACTTTTTGAGAAAAAGACAAAAACTTTTTGGAAAAAAGACAAAAAAAAGTTTGAAAATCTTAGTTTGGACTTAAGCTCCAAACTCACCCTAAGTTATTAACTCCTTCAATTTACCAAAAAAAAAAATGATTCATTTCTCTAGGTAAAAGACTCTGTAAATATTAATAGCCTTTAATAAAAGTCGGGAGTGGAAAAAAAAAAAAAAAAAAAAAAACGAAGCAATCATTACTGCTGATTTCATTGTTGAAACAATTACATGAAATGACAATACACAACGAAAATTGTTTTTAACAAGGGCAAAAGAAAAAAGTCATTTAAAAAAAAAAAAAAGAAAGAAAGAAAGGAAACTTTTGGACAGGTGTAAGATGAAGAAGAAGTCTCACACATTGATGTTTATGTCTAAAGTTTACTGATTTATCTTCTAGGTTAATCTATATTATCTCCTACTGTGCACTTTTACT
This sequence comes from Ficus erecta, assembly GCA_008635985.1. Lineage (NCBI taxonomy): Eukaryota > Viridiplantae > Streptophyta > Magnoliopsida > Rosales > Moraceae > Ficus > Ficus erecta. The sequence goes on from BKCH01001347.1 coordinate 58,621, forward strand.
GTGCTTTCATCTTCCTCTCGATGCCTTTTTTTTTTTTTTTTTTGTCCTTTAACTTATTTGTACATATACTCTCTGAATTAGAATTTGATAATTTAGTCCTTAAATTTTTTTCTTGATAATCAATCCCCTAAATTTATATTTTTTGAAAATTCATTATTTTTTTTCTCAAATTTGTAAAAATTTAAACTGCTTTTTTACATAACTTACACATTATGGTATCCAAGAATTAGCATAGTTGATCATTTTTGCTTAACTTCAATATAATTTTCTTTAAAAATTTGAATCTTAATTCAATTCAAATTTAAACCTAAATTTTACAAGAAATTTATATTGAAATTAAACAAAAATGATCAACATTATCCCTTTTGAGCTATAATATGTAAGTATTGTATAAAAAATTGTCTTAGGGGGTGGATGGCTCAACCACTCAAACCATTCAACTCAAACTTTTTTTTGTCTTTTTCTCAAAAAGTTTTTGTCTTTTTCCCAAAAAGTTTTTTGTTTTTTCTGAAAATTCAAAAAAATTTACTATTGAAACTTAAAAATCCCAACTCAAACTACTACACCAAACAGATTTTAATGAATTTAAGTAAAAATAACTAAATTACCAAAAATTAGAAGTTTAAGGGATTGATTGCAAAAAAAAATGTTTAGGTACTAAATTATCAAATTCAAAAAATTCAAGAGACATTCATGCAAATAAGTTCCTTTTTTTTTTTTTTTTTTTTTTTTTCATTCACATAAACATTCTAACAGAGTAAAATCGAAAATTGAAGAGATCAATTGACAACAGCAAAATGATGGGAACCTAATTTCTACAATTCTTTTTACTTATGGCCATACAATGAGTTTTCATATGCCATTATTCAGCTATACATATCCATTTTACAATGAAAATGGAATATAAACAATAATTATATACTATTGTAACACCCTTTTTGATAACTGATGCCAAAAATTTTACATCAATTTTTTTTGTTTTGCCATTGCTTTTTTTTGCTTGTCTATCCCACATGCTAACTAGTTCTGCTTGCTCATCCATAGTAAACAGACACCGAAATGAAAACATAGAAAATAATCAAATAGAAAGCGGAAAACAAAATTGAACAGAAGTACAAAGATTTTCTTAACTCCTTTCATCTAGGATTTAGGTAAAAAAAAAAAAAAGAAAAGGTAAAAAGGAAAAAAAAACGTAACTGACTCTTCAAAACTGCCCTAAGAAAAAGTGACAGAAAAGGCAAGCATCCTCCTGTGCACTTGTCATAGGTTTCACTTCTTCGATTTCTTCGATCCCCTGAAAGAAAAGATAAAAGAATGCACAAGTCAAGAATATCTGATTAAATGAAACCGGTTCAAAACAGCAATTTCAGGAGTATACTTACTGCGTAGGTTGAGATACTGCCGCAGGCGGAGCAGCAGGTGTTGCTGCCGGTAGTTTTTCTCCAGGCCCCTGTAAACAAGTTAGGAAGTCCAACAATGTCAGAACTTAAACTTCTTAATGCAGTTTGGCAAACGAAAACTATAAATTTTTACGATCAATAGTCGATCACTACTAATTGGGTCGAAGTTTTAACAATGAGGACCCATATATTAAGTAATACCTGGGCCAGACGTTCGTCCCTCCTAGCAATTTTCCTCTCCCGGCTCGCCTTGTTCTTTGCCCTCTTAGCCTCAAACTGATCAGACAAAGTCTTCTCTCTTGCCTTCTCAGCCTTTGACTTGTGAATGCTCTCCATCAGCACACGCTTGTTCTTGAAGACGTTTCCTTTCACCTTCATATACATGTCATGGTACATGTGCCTATCGATCTTCTTTGACTCCCTGTATTTGCGGAGCAAGCGTCTAAGAACACGCATCCTCCTCATCCACAGGATTTTGGTGGGCAGCCTTGCCTCCCTTGTACCCTTACGCTTACCTAAAATTAAAGTTTCCAGTTATGATCGATAATGTACAGGACATGAACAACACTACCTTGTTTGGCAAAAAGCTCTGTTTAAACTAAACTGTACTTTTTTCATCATGTTTTTTGTCTTTTTCCCCAAAAAGTTGTTTGTCTTTTCTGAAAATTCAAAAAAATTCAAAAAAATTTACTATTTAAACTTACAAATCTTAACTCAAACTTACACACCAAACACCTCCTAAAAGAGGGTGTAAAACATATTTACTTAGAAGAAGCACCAGACAAAACTAAAAGGTAGAAATGAAATATTAGTGGGATTGGAAATTGAACTCTTAAATTCAATTGCGGACCGATGACCCTCAATAGATCTTTGTAATCCTGTAAAACCTTGACAATAATTGATATTTGCACGGATCCGCTGAAATATCACTAATGACTCCTAAATATCACTCGCCCCAACCAACCTACACTACCCAGTAATCTGAGTCGAGCAATTGCACAAGCCTACTTGACAGAACAAAAAAAGTTGTCTACTGCAAGCAAACTGCCAATTCAAAACTTAATTCCAAATGTTTCATATTTTTATTTTCATTCCGAAATACAAAATTTTTAAATCAGACTCAATCTGAGAAAATATGACGAGCAACTGTGAGTTTATCAAGTGACAACTTACAAGTGCATTACATAATTAATATATTGCAAGGTCCAAGCAAATTACAATTTTCACTTTTCCTTAAAACGCAAGGTTCAACTTCTCACGAATAGCGGATCAACAGAAATATAAAATTACCATATCCAGAGTGGCGTCCCTTTCTCTTGGCCTCCTTCATGCGACGGGCACGGGACCGAGAATGAATCTTGGTTGGCTTCCTGATTATGAAACCATCCTTAACCAACTTTCTTATGTTTTGGCCTGCACACCACACAAAAACATTTCAAAATCAAAGTTTTCAATACACGAACCAAATGGGTCGTCTTTTTCATCTTTTATTTTTTTGATTTACCAAATTAAATGAAAATCAAGAAAATTACAACAAAAAAATTAAAAGTTTTCCACAGATTGCCCTTTTGATTTGTAAATAAAACTATTTCAATATATAATGTATATGTCACAAAACCCCAGCTCCGTGAACTATCAGATAAAGATCACAAAACGACCCAAATCAGATCGTCTTTTCATTTTTCATTTTTTATTTTTATTTGCCAAATGAAATGAAAAAAAAAATTACAACAAAAAAATATTACATAGATCGCCCTTTTAATTTCTAACAAAACTTAAGAACTATACAATATTACTATATATATATATATATATATGTATATATCAAAAAAACCCTAGCTCCGAGAACCATCAGATAAATATCACAAAACTCTTTTCAAAAAAAAAAAAAAAATCACAAAACGACCCGCAAATTAGCATCGAAAAACCAGAATCTTCGTCGGATTGTTAAACCGTAATTCGAAAAAGATTAAAAGCTGTTATTTTCAGGAATTCTAATCAGCCAAAAAGAAGTGTCGAAAGTTATGAAAAATGGAGAAATGGAAGAAGAAAGCTACGAGAGTTGGCCATGGAGATTTCGTTGACTTCATTGGGGTCGAGCCAGACCTTGCCTCGCCCGCACTTGAGAACGCTCGCGGAGAGCCGCTTCTGGAGCTTTAGCGAAACCATCTCTTTTTCTCTCCCTAGCTCTCTCTCTCTCTCCGGTTGCTATAGCTGTGAGAAAAGGGGTTTTAAAACCAAGAACATATTTTTAAAAATGGACTCTCAAAAGTTTGACTTCTCTCAAAACGGGCACTAAGGGCCTATTTGGTTCACAAGTTTGAGTTAAATTTTTTAAAGGGGTGTTTAGTGTGTAAGTTTGAGTTAAGATTTGTAAGTTTAAATAGTAAATTTTTTTTAATTTTCAGAAAAGACAAACAACTTTTTGAGGAAAAAGACAAAAAACATGATGAAAAAAGTACATTTAGTTTAAATTAAACTCATGACCAAACAAGGCCTAAGTTTAGCTTGAGTTAAGTTAAGTTGAGTTTAAAAGTTGAGTGTTTGGTAAAAAGTTTGAGTTGAAAAGTTTAAGTTGAGTTGAGTGTTTGGTAAAAAAGTTTGAGTTGAAAAGTTTAAAAAGTGTTAGGGCTCTGTTTGGATGTTAAAAATTTGAGTTAAAAATTTTAAATCAAATTTAACATTCCAGTATAGGTTTCTGATCAGAAAAATAAAAATAATTAAAATAAACTAATTAAAAGCACAAATCAACAACATATTATAAACTTCATTTTAACTTTTTTAACGGTGAATATAGAATTTTAAAATTATTTTGATATAATAAACTCTTTTAAAACTTTAATTTCGAAGTGGTTATAGGGATAACTATTCCTCCCCCAAACACCCCCCCCCCCCGACCCACCCACCCACCCACCCACTAACCTCTCTTATCAATTACTGTTTTTTCCTCTCTTTCTTTTTTGCCTCTCTCTCTCTCTCTCTAATTTTCTTTTCTTTTGTTTCCTTTATCTTTCTCTGTCTCTATCTCTTCTGAACCCAGCATAAATGCTCGAGCCGCCATTGCCGAAATCGCGACCTTCTCTACCATCGCCGACATCGCGAGCCCCCTCTGCCTCACGAAGAAGCGAGAGCCGTCCACCGTGGGTCGCACAAATCTAACGGGGGTGGGGCCGCCGATTGTCCAGAGTTGGCAAAAATTCGTCGCCCATGGGGATAGTTGCCACCACCCCTGCCTCCGTTGCAATCCCCAACAGCCTCCGTTGTGATTCCCTCCCGACCACCGTCGCGATTCCCTTGAGGCGTCAATCGCGTTTCCTGTCGTGATCCGTGGGTCAAAACCCACTTTTCGTGGATCGCCAACGGTGAGTCTCACAACCTTCTTCTCCGTCGACGAGTTTCAGATGGCAAGCGGTGGTGGGGTGGTTGGTATGGAGGAGGAAGAGATTCGCGACCAGGGCAGAAGACCCAGGCGACAGGAGGATAGGGGAGCTGTGGTGAACAGTAAACCCAAATGGGTTTACTGTATAACGGGTGAAATGGAGGTTTAAGCTGAACCAAAGCACCAAACACCTTGAGTTTAAGGGCCCGTTTGGTGCACAAGTTCAGTTTGAGTTGAGTTGAGATTTTTAAGTTTGCATAGTAAATTTTGTTGACTTTTTCAGAAAAGACAAAAAATTTTTGGGGAAAAGACAAAAAACATGATGAAAAAAGTACAGTTTAGTTTAAACTAAATTGGCAAACCAAACGGGTCCTAAGTTGAACTAGAAAATTTCAGTTTGAACCGGAGGTCCAAACGGGCTGTAAATATTTAAAAAGTAACATGAGCATCCTTTGAACATCAAGAGCCTGTTTGAAAGTACATTAAAGCCACCTTTTGGTGTGTCCACTTGAATTGGAGTTTTAGAGATATTTTGATTTTGATTAAAGTTAAGTTGATGCTTTCAATTGTTTTGTTTAGTTGAAAATAAATTATTTTCAGTTAAAAAGGTGCAAAAACTTGAATTGTATTACAAAATAAATATTATAGTTAAAAGAGTGTCCTTAAAACCTAAACAAGCCATAGGGCTATCGAGATATAAGGCTCTTAAGAAAAAAGGCTTTGATTCGAAAATTCCTTAGACTCTTTAATAAGTGACAATATTATCCTCGATTTTTTTTATTTTACCAATAAGTAATTAACTCTTGAATGGGACCAAGTGGAGGCTGTCGTACCCACTGATCTTTTTACAATTACTTTAAAGTTTTCATGATTTTCACAGTTTGCTCTAATTTAAAATTAGTTATCTCCCTATAAGTCTCTACTTCAATTAGCTATCTCGATAAAAGTTCCCACTAAAAACTTTACTCATTAATCGTTACACAATTTTTTTTTATTCTAATTTTATTTCTAAAAAAAAGGTCTAACATTCATCTCAACTGAAGTAAGAGGTTGGCTGCGCATATTTTAGATCACGTGCTAAATATATCTTGTCATTTTTAGTTCGATTCTAACTGTCCATTTGGAACATACACTCTAGTTGAAGTCTTTCAAATGTTTTTTTTTTCCTCCAAAAGTAAACCAATTTCACTATTTACATCTCTAAACATCTCTTAAAAACTCAAACTTTAAAAATTCATAATTTTCTTATTTCAAGTTGAAATGAGATTTTTTTTAAACAAAAAACTACATAGAACAATGAGAGTAATGAAACAATGTTTATATTTTATTTTTGAACACATTTCAAGTTTTTACATCTTTTAATTATCACAGTTCATAGTCAACCAAACCTATAACTCCAATTGGAATGTATGCTCCAAACACTTCTTAATATATTTAGGAAAATTAGGCTGGGTAGTATGTTTTGGTCACCTAATCCAATAGATGACCGGATATTTTTATATTTTGTTTGGCTCTCAGGTCCAAATCTTAGTTTTTTATATCAGTTTTTGTCCCCCCCCCCCTTTTTTTTTTGAAAAGTCAATAAAAATTATAATTAGTTTTTGAAAAGTCAACCAACTTCATCTTAAAAATTCCATTCTAAACCCATACACCAAAAGGAAGCTTAGCAAAATAGGTGTTTGCAAATTTTTCTAGATAAATCAATAAGTGATTGACTATAAAAATTGATTATTTACTTTATGATCAATTAGTGATTGATTGTGTAATCAATTACCAATTAATAAAATTAATAATATTACGTGGACAATCACTGATTGACCATTTAAAAAAATAAGGTCTTCTAATTATTTTTTAAAAACTTCGGTTATTTATTAAAAATTTTCTTTAAAAAAAAAAAAGAAAGACTATTTAGCTCTAAATCTTATATATTTACCAATATTTTAAGAGTTGGGACATTGAATTAGCAAAATTAAAAAAATCTAGAGTCAATTTATCACTTACAAAATAGTTGAGGGACCCGTGTCAAAATCCCGACAAGTATAAACCCTAACATATTTTTCCCCCAAAAGCTATAGCGGGGAAGCAGTACAAAAATGGGGAGTAAGAGAAAGGAGATAGAGAAGCCGTCAAAACCAAAAACCTCTCTCAAAAACCCTAACAACAACAACAACAACAAGAGGAGAAAATCGAAACCTCCTCTTCAGAAGAGATCCAAGACGAAGAAGAAGCAACTCCTTAGCAAGCCCAACGACAACTACGACGACCGAAACGAAGAACAAAACGACAATGGCGAAAACAACAACAACGAGGTCGCTCCGGCTCCGGCTTCGGCTTCGACGCAGCTTCGGCTCTTCCTGGATCTGTTCCAGTCCGCTAATGGCGTCCAGCTTTCGTCTCTCGAGTTGGAATCTTTTAATGGTATACTCTTTTTCGTTTCTCTAGTTCGGTTCTAGTGTTTTTGTTTGTGTATATATATTTTCTAATTATTATTTTGAGTGATTATTATGGTTAACATGTTGGGAAATGTAGGAAAATTAATTTATTAATTTTAAAATTTTCTTCTTTTTATTGGAAATTTTTAAAGCAGTATTGAAAGAAATGGAGCTAAAACTTGAATCTCAACTTTGTGAGAGAGAGAGATATATATATATATATATATATATAAATATATTTATATGTTGTGGGACAGGCTTCGCTGTGCTTGGAACCAATGCACTTATACACACACTGACACACACATATACATACATATATTTATATATGTGTATATGGAATATAAGTTTTGTGGAAGTACAGTATAGTAAAGGTAGTAAACAGGAATAAGAAGATGTTTAAAAATGCAAGATTTGGTAAATGAAATCGAAGAGTTTAGATTTCTGGTTAGCTCTATTGCTCAAAGACCTATAGCTTTTATTACATGTCGGGTTTTGTAAGCGTTGTAGTTTATTTTAGTTATGCTTAAACTGCGCAAATCATTGTGATTTGTGAATTGTGTAGATACGTGCATTGTAGAGCTATCCCAATGCACCGATCAGGACTCGAAGTCCTTGGGAAAAGATATGAAGGTTGCTTTTGGCCCGTCATGGAAAGAAGTTCTGTGCGAAAATCAGCTGTTGGAAGGAAAAGTTGATCCGGGGAGTCCTGCAATCCTTGTTATTAGTTCATCTGCTATGAGATCAATAGAACTTCTAAGGTGAGAGCGCATTTTTCCGTCATTTAAGTGGGAATCTTTCGCATGTAACTTTTATAGCCCTGGTAGATTTGAATTCCCATCAATAAAAATATGTCGTCTTTTCGGCCAGTTCTTGATACGTAATTTTATTAATCTTTTTACTAAATTTTTTCTTTAGGGGTTTACGGTCGTTGACTAAAGAATGCCCTGCAGTAAAGCTATTCTCAAAGCATATGAAGGTTGAAGATCAGGTAGTTACTCTTTTTCTTTTGGATTTTTAATGCTAACGTATGAGAATCCCGAAGTCATATAACTTTCTTTCTTTCTTTTCTTTCTTTCTTTTTTTTTTTCTTTTTCTTTTTTTGCCCTCAACGTGTTTGAGTAAAATGGAATTCAATGTCTAAGATGTTTGAAGGTTCAGGACTTCGGGTAAATATTGCAGTGCTAGTTGACAGTAATGGGTTTTGTTTGTGCAATAAAAGTTTGAACAGTATTAAAGTTGGTTGTCATCTATTATGAGAAAAATCTCATTGGGGAAAAGAAAAGAAAAGAAAATTTAAGAGACAAGGGAACTTGATGTTGAACAAAGATTGAAGAGATTCAAGAGAGAGAATCAAGACAAAAGAACAGGACAAGATGGAGATGTAGAACCACTATAGAGATAGAGTAGAACCAAAGGATGGAAAAGAGGGAATTCTAGGGAGAGAAAAAGAAATCAAGACCCATAAGCTTGATATTCTTGTAAAGAAATTACTATTTATAGGAAGGCCGAATAATAAAATGCGAAACTAAGCCTGAATAAAATGAGGGAAGTCGGCAAGAGGAAACTACCTTAATAACATAAATCCTAAATAAATAAGAACTAAATATGAGAAGTAATTAACATTTAGATCTGCATCAGCACTGCTTGCTAAGTAGTTGAAAATTCAAACTAATTTGTTTTGGCTTTGAGAATATATTACATGCAGATAGCAGTTTCTACGAACCTCGTAAAGCTTTAAACAAGATTCCTTGAGAACAATTTTAGGCACCACTATAACAAGTGACAATTTCAGTAACTAGGATATAAGGCTTGTGTTAACTAAACTTCTATAATTCTCCAAAATAAAAACCTTGTTTTAGAGAGAGCTCTATATTTGATACGCTCAGTTTTCATTTTTGACTTTCTAAAATCTACTTATCATAAAGTCCGGGAGATGATGCCACAACACAACAAAATTATCAGAGCTCCAGTGATACCAAACCAAACTGTTTATTTGCACTTCAGTATGATCCTTAACTTCTGCGAGATAGCGTTTTTATTAAGTTTTTTCCTACTTGTCTTTTTTGGTTTATTCAAAGTGTTGAACTCGTGGGTGTCATCTAGATTTATCTTGACCCCACTTACTAGTTGCTTTCTCTTGTTTTTGTGAGATGATGACAATGTACGGACTTAGGCATTGGCAATGCTGAATTTTATATTTGCACGTCAGTCTGATCTCAAATACTCATGACATGAAGTTCTGAGTAGTATATTTTCCCCTTCATTACCTTTTTTGGTTTATGCAAAATGTTGAGCCCATAGGAGCCTTTTCAGTTTGTATTTTCCCTTTTGTTTATATATGTTCTTGCTTACTAGTGAATTTGGTAGATGATGACACAATACAAACTTCTTGTCAGAGCATCAGCGATGCTGAATTTGTATATTTGCACGTCAGTCTGATCCCAAACTATCACTAGATGACGTTTTTAATTATTTATTATTTTATTTTTCCAAAACTTACTCTCGAATTTAGGAGATGATGAGACTATACGAACTTATTGTCAAAGCATCAGCAATGCTGAATTGTATTTGCACGTCAGTCTGATCCCAAACTTTCACCAGATGAAGTTTTTAATTGAGGTTTTATTTATTTTTTCTCAAAATCAATTCCTTACTTGGGAATTTAGGAGACGATTACTCTGAACAAACTTATAGTCAAAGCATCAGCGATGCTGAATTATATATTTGCACGTCAGTCTGATCCCAAACTTTCACCAGATGAAGTTTTTAATTTTTAATTTTTTCTTCCTCTTTTTTTTTTTTTTTTTTTGAAAAATGTTGACTTATGGTGTCATCTCATTTTGCATTTTAAACCCTTCCAAAATTTGTTGCTTACACTGGATTTTAGGAGATGATGACTTTATATGAACTTGTTATCATAGCACCAGCAATGCTGAGTCGTATATTTGCACGTCAGTCTGATCCAAACTTTCACAAGATGGAGTTTTATTATAGTTTTTCTCATAGTTTTCTTTTTTGTTTCTGCAAATTGAGCCCGTGGCTGTTGTCTCATTTTTCATCTTAACCTTACCGGTTTCTTACAACAGATTTTTGGGGATGATGACAACTATAACTCTAATCATCAAAGCACCAGCGATGTTGAATTGTATATTTGCACGTCAGTCTGATCCCAAATTTCATGCGTTAAAAGTTTTATTTTATTTTATTTTTTTGCCTGAATTTAAGTTTAATATTTATGTTTCCAGTAACTCTCTCTTTCTCTTTTTATTTTTCATTTTTTATTTTTACAAACTTTAATTAGTGGTCACCTTTAACGTATTTCTAACAATCATGTGGGATGTTTGGCATTCTTGTTTGCTATATTTTTTAACCGGACTTTCTTGTATGTAATATTTTTCCTTTGTGCTTTGTGCAGGTATCTTTGTTAAAGAACCGTGTCAATATTGCTAGTGGTACACCAAGCAGGTTAATATTTATCATAGTTTTCTTTGTGATTTTTTATGTTGTTTTCCTTACATAATGATTTCAATATATTCCATTTTTCTCAGACGATATATTTACGTCCGCTTCCAATTTTAATATGTGACTAGAGTATTACCCCTCTTTTCTTAATATAAGAACTTCTCTAGTTTCCTCAAATTGGTTTCCTTGTGTCGATAATGCTGCTTCAGAGGATTTATTTTTTTTGGAGGGAGAATTTTTTCTGTGCTTGTATTCTGTCTGTTATTTGAGTGCAAGCTCAGATTTCCATGTGACATGGCCACCATCATTTTTCTGGCCTTACGATCATTTTGTTACATCTAAATATCTGAATTTTCGGCGTATTTCTAATACCATACCATTTCCAGGATAAAGAAGTTAATTGACATTGAGGCATTGGGGCTCTCACGGATAGCAGTTATTCTACTTGACGTACGGCCAGATGTAAAGGGCTATTCCTTGTTTACACTACCACAAGTCAGGTTTGATCACCATTTCTCTATCTCTGTTATATTGTTTGGACTGAATTTTGTTGTCACGTTTATCATAATGTCTTCTTGTGTTTTGCTTTGCTAATTATTTTGAACAATCAGAACCCACTTTCTAGTTCGTTCATCACGCAGAAGTCTCTGTTTTATTTTAACCTTGAGCTAAGTTTTACTTCGAGAATCTTATTATGACTTCAAACTCACCAGATACACATACCGATCTTGTTAACAATTCTAGTCTTGTTTTCCCCTTTCTCTGCGATATCCCAATCAGTGAATCTCCCTGAATTTAATGTTAATTTTATACAATGTATTTTCTTTTGGCAGGGATGAATTTTGGGAATTATACAAGAACTATCTCCACCAGCGTCTGGCGGAAGGCTCATTGCGTCTCGGTCTATACGGTCCATTACCGAATGGGACCTCCTTGAAGGCGAAAAAAAGGAACCTTGATTGAGTTTTCTAGTTGTCTAAAAAATATAAATTTTGACCCCGAGTATACTAAAGCCTGTAATTGTTTTTATTAGAAGCTAAGCCTGTATTTTAAGGTTGTAGTATTTCCACCACTCCCTTATTATTCTTATGATTTTTTGTCTATTCTTTCCATTTTCCTGCATCTCTTTTGGTAGCTAAAAACTAGTATCTAAATTGAATGCATGTTTGGGAGGAAAAAAAGAGTGATATAGGTTTTAAAAAGTGAAGATTTGGATTTGGATTCGAGTTAAATATAATATTTTGCATTAAAAATAGTGATCCAAACAAAGTAACCAACAATTGTTAGACAATTACACTTCTAACTACAGCTTTCAAATCTATTTTCAAGTTATTCTTAATTATCGTGTTTCAAACATGTTTCTTAAATGATATCCCTTTGAGAATATTAAACATTGCGATAATTCGTATTGCAAGGAGAAAAAAAGAAGTCAAAGTGGCATGAAACCATATATTTGTTTTTTAAAACAAGCACGAAAAAAAAAAAAAACCAAAGAAGAATACTAAAAAATAAGGATTGAAGTGAAAGGTGAAAAGTCACATTATTTTCCCTAAAACTCAAAGATGGTAGTTTTTTATTTTTTGGATAACAAAGCTACTGACTTTGGACACAAGAGTGAGTCACCTAAATGAGCAAACAATAGACAACAAAAAATGGAGGGTGATGGTTAGTCATAAATTGGGTAACTTGGTTTGATATAATAGGCACCAACAGATAACCGACTCCTACAATAAATGCCGTTGAATGACCGCCGGTGACTGTGGTCATAACTCCAGCTACTAATTACTCGAAAAAACTACTTCAATAATAAGAATACAACGATCATCATAGAAAAATAAAGGGAGAATATAGAAAAAGAAATCTGATAGCCTTTCATGAGGTGTTAATCTAATAGATGTCAATTTTTTTTTTTTTTTTTTTAAGTAGCACATAAGTAGGAAGGTGATCATTTTTTTTCCTCCTTTTCCAAGCGGAAAAGGGATTCAAAGGTGACACCACTCACTTCCCCGTTTTGATAATCTAAGGAGCGATCTCTCAACTATCCCATCCACCCCTTGGAGGGCAGATTTCAAAACAGATGCATTCGCCTAATTGCTCCTTATTCTAAACTTCCAAAAACTGATAATAGATAACCAAACACTAACAACAAAACATTCCAATCACTTCCATATTCCATTAGCCATTTATATTTTTTTAAAATCACTCTTATATACTTTTTTTTTTCAGCAAAAAATGTACTTTTTTTTTTTTCAAAATTTTAGCTGTACTTACTTACATGTGTCATGTTTTCAAAATGAGAAGGTAAGAAAGTTGAACCAACCAGATACATCAACCCCTACATCTCCATCTATATATATATATATATATATATATATATATATAACCCACATACTGATCCGCATCCTTCATACAAACCAAAAGTACCTCACACATCCTTCTTTCTCATAAACTTTTGGCCTGAAATCTTTCATTTAATTTTAAGACAAATGGCATTTAGCCTCGGTCGCTTCACATTGGTCTTGTTTGCTGCCTTTGCCTTTATGAGCATTGATGTTGGTCTAGCAGCTCGTCATCTTCTGCAAACAACAACTGGGCCCAATTTGCCAAGGCCCAACTTGCCGCCATTGCCAGCCATACCATCTCTGCCTCAGCCCAACTTGCCCAACTTCCCGACAGGCCCAACTCTTCCTCAGCCCACTTTGCCCATGGTGCCCACAATTCCAAATTTGGGCCTCCCACCTCTGCCGGCTGTGACTTCTCTTCCAAACATTCCAATTCCCACCATCCCAACTACATTACCCTCTTTCCTATTCCTCTCCCCACCACCTTCCACCACCAGTCCTTGAAGCCATTCACTCACATCTGATGTCTCATTTGTGAAGATACCATTTGATAAATATATATATGTGTGTGTGTGTGTGTGTGTGTTATACATGTCTACTCTACCCCCAATACGATATCTACTTCGTCGTTTGCTTCACTTTATGTTTAATCAGAAGTTCTCATGGTTGTCGTTTTTACAGTTTTATTTGTAAGGTTTTATAGTTGTCCCACTACTTCATTTATGTCATGTTTGTTTGTATGATTGTATCCATAATCCTTATTTTTGTTATGTTATCGATCCTTATAATTGTCTCACGAAAACGCAGTCATCTTAACTATGCAATAACATCCTTTAAGACATTTGCAGTGTGTTCACTTATGCGTAATTGGAGTAGGTATGGATCATAGTGAGGATTTGGAGTCTGAATAAGTTGTTTTAATTGGTTCTAGGATCCAGAATCGTAGTTGCTATGAATTCTATTCAGTTTGTAATAACTCCTTGCGAGAAAAAGCTTCAACACACTTTAAGAACATGGAATTTGCCAAATTTCACTTTAGTAAAAACTTCTTAAGAGAAAGAGCTTCAATATTTATAGAAATCTTTGGTCCAAAAGGGCCAAAATCAGTACATATGATATATAAATCTCAAGCTAAATGAGTGAGTATCAAGTTTTAGGGAAGAAAAACAACAGGAGTGACAAAATGACAAGGTGGTGGGTAGCAGAGAATGATTTCTTGGGTGGCAAGAAAGTCTCACTTTTTGTCCTGATTGTTCTCGAGTTCCTTTCTGAGCTGCAGAGAGAAATCATCATTTACATCGTCATCATCCCAATCATCTTCCCACTGTTGGGTCACCTCCTTTCCTTCCTCCTTATCCTCCCATTCTGTCATGGTTGTAAACAAAGCATGAGAGAGAGAGAGAGAGACTACTAGAAGTCTAGAACAGAATCACGATTCATATAGGTGATCAAGCATGTAAATCACCCTTAAACAAAATATATGGCTGAAAATTGTTGAACACACCAAGAAGGAATCAAACAGAAGAATTATAATCTAAGGATGGATACAGGGCGGGGCTGGTCGGGGGCAGGGATTTTCCCATCCCCATCCCTGCCTTTAGGTAGGGAGGCAGAGCTGGTGTCAGGGATTCCCGTGGGGGGAGCTTTTCCTATACCCGCTCCATTCCCGGTCTAATATAACTATCCACTTCAAAATTACAACAGCCTAAATCAGAATATAAAATAGCAATTGACTATAATTTAGACCAATATTAAAGTAAACATATATACATATCGGTGTGGAGGCAAGGAAGGGAGTGCTTTCCCGTCCCCACCCCACTTTCGACTCGGGAAAAAAGACTTTGTCCCAATTCCCATCTCCATCCCCAAATATTCTCCACCATCCCCAACCCATTTGAGATGGGACCCTGCAAAGCCCCGCTCCCATGGGGAACATTCCCATTCCTAATAATCTTTAACCACAAAGGGCAACATTTTTCACTCCAACAGAGGGTTTTTACCGCTTGTTCCACATGAATTTCGTGTGATTTAACTCTTTCCTCCTTTTTGCCAATTTGGTCACTCATTTTTGAAAGTATTTGCAATCACCTCAGTTAAATTTTAGTGAATTGTGCGACCAGTGCATAGAATAAATATAATGCCAATATACATACATACATATATACATATATATATATGTATGTATGTATGTGTGTGTGTATAATTACTACAGGGGATGAAAGTGCCAAACTAGGAGAGATTCAGAAAAAACAAAGGGGATAAAAAATCACAATTATTCCATCGAAATATATAACCACTTTACTATCTGGAGAAAATTGTTATAGTTTTAATAATTTAAAGACTAAGACGAAAAAAAAAATAAATTAAGAACCCAAGTGCCAAAAGAAAAGGTTTAGGGCATCCAATTGTTCAAAAAGCCTTCAAAGTTCAACCTCAGATCATCATATGTATAAATATATACATTTCTGAGAATCAACGAGCAAAATTTAAGGCAAAAAACAAAAGAAAAATAGAAAAAAAAATCAAGGGAAAAAATAAGTTACAGACCTTGGTTGATTTCAAACTCTTCGAACTCGTCATCATCTTCAAAGAGATCGATTTTCGCCTCTTCCGTTGCTGCCTTGGGCTCTGTTGCCATGTCTGGATCTCACACCGACACCTGATTTCACAAATACCCAAACGAAATAGTTCTTAAAATTATAATTAAAAATAATAATTATTATCAAAAAAATAATTATTATTTTCCAAAAAAAATAGTTGCAGTCATTACAGTCCAAAAATTTGAAGATTTCAGATCCAAATCAGAGAGAAGAAGAAAGCAAAACCCTAATTTTGGAAAGGGGATTTCGAGAGAGTGAGAGAGAGAGAGAGACCTTTGAACGACTGAGGAAGGCTTTAGCTAAATGACCCTGAGACTTGGAGAAACTTAGCGAAGTGACCCTGAGTGTTGTTCACGTTAACAAAAAAGCCCTCCGTCTACATTTTTTTTTTTTTTTTTTTTAAACTAGTTATATGACCCGTGATAAGTAGAGAAGATGACGATATGTCTCATTTTAAAGGATAATAACAAGTATAAAAAAAATGCTGATTTGGGATGAAAAATTACATTTTTTTATTAAGAAAAATGACATAATTATACTTCGACCCTTTACCTTTTTTTTTAAGGGAACCTTGGCTTCTTTTTTTTTTTTTTTTTTTTTTTTTTTTTTTTTTAGAATTTTGGGTGGGATGATTTGAACTCTGTATCTTTAGACAAAGTTAAGTATGGTAATATCGCTAAAGTTATGCCTACAACCACAACCTTTGCCACTTTTTGAAACCTTCTTTCTTGCAAAACTTTACTCGGTTTTATTCATAATATAAATTGCTTGTTTAGGCCTTAAGTTTTTAAATTTGTCTAATATTGATTAATATTTTTTTTTCTTCATAACTTGAATGACTTTAAACTATTAAAATATAGTTAAAATAATCATTTTCATTTTTTTAATAGAATCCGTCAATAATTATATCAAAATTAATACTAACTAACGAATTCTGTCTATAAATTTATAAAAAGAACTACTATACTAACGTTTGAATGATTTAAGATCGTTCAATCTAGGAAAAGATTATGCTGTTTGGTGCAATTTATGTTATTATTTTCTAAAACTGCTATTTACTAGTATTTCCGTTTTTGTTTTTGATACATAAAAGTGGGCCCGGACTTGGGCCGAGAGTGAAAATAGAAAGCGAAGACCCAACCCAACTTGACTTTCCCAGTTCCCACTCTTGACTCTCCCACCTCCAACCCATTAACCGTCTTCTAGGGTTTTAGACATTTTAGCTCTCTCTCTCTCTCTCTCTCTCTCTCTCTCTCCGTGATCGGGTTGGGGTTTAGAGAGAGCTTACTGTTTCTCTCTATCTGACAGTCTCTCTCTCTCTCTCTAGCTGAATCGCAGTCTTCTCTTTGTCGTTGTTTCCATTGCTTCTTCTTCTTCTTATTCGGTGTTCAGCAGAAGCTAACAAGAAGAGACAAAAAGAGTAGCAGAAATGGCGACCCTTATTCCTCCTCCTCCGCCGCCGGCGACCGAGCAGCAGAAGAGCAAAGAGGATGAGAAGGTCGTC
Source organism: Ficus erecta (assembly GCA_008635985.1). Lineage (NCBI taxonomy): Eukaryota > Viridiplantae > Streptophyta > Magnoliopsida > Rosales > Moraceae > Ficus > Ficus erecta. Next base: position 75,743 of record BKCH01001347.1, read on the forward strand.
GACTACTTTAATCTTCCTTGCCCCATTCCCTACGAAGAGATCCACCGCGAAGCTCTCAGTCAGTCTCTTCTTCTTCTACTTTACCCTTTTCCCCCCTTGCTTTGAGGCCATTTCAATCTCTTTTTGATTCGCATTTCGCTGGTAACCTATGTTCCTTGGAAGAAATGATGAATTCAAACCCGTTATTTATTTTTATTATGAAATCAATGTTCTATATATATATATATATATATATTTATGTATATATTTATTGGAAAGAGGGAGTTTTTGCAGATGAAAAGGTTTTAGATTTGATTGAGGGAATTTAGGATTGAAAGGAGTAGAATATTTAAGGATGTTACTTGGGTTTTGTGGGGTGTTTTTTTTTTTTTGGTAGTGGGAACTTGCAAAGAGGACGATGGGATTGTACCCTAATTCTGTGTTGTGTGGGTATGAACAGTGTAAAAAGGAGTAGAATTTGTTAAGAATGTAATTTTTAGAAAATAATAAAATTGATACAAGAAAATAAATAATTTATGTAACCTTTTGTTTGGTTTTGTTTTGTTTTTGTTTTTTATTAGCGATTAAAAGTAATAAAAAGGGAATAAAGAACATTTCCAAGTCCTAATAAACGGGCACAGAGTACCAGAGCAAATCCACCATTTCGATGAAATACAGGGTATCAAAATGAAATTTTCCTCTTTGGTGCTAATTTTGTGTTTGTGTGTGGAATTGAACAGTGTCTTTAAAGCCAGAACTTTTCGAGGGGATGCGATTTGATTTTACTAAAGGACTGAATCAGAAGTTTTCGCTCAGTCACAGGTCCCCATTTTGGGCTTTTCGCTGCGTAAATTCTGATGTAATTTGCTTAATTTTGAAGTACTGATACTGATGATGGTTATAATTTTTTTCTGTTCTTTTTTTTTTTTTTTTTTTAAATTTCTTAAACCCAATATTAGTGTGTTCATGGGGCCTACAGAGATTCCTTCCCAGTCTTCTGAAACTATCAAAATCCCAACTGCTCACTATGAGTTTGGGGCCAATTTTATAGACCCAAAGGTAACTGATTCTCGTGCTTAAATTGCGCTTCCTGGGCCTTGATATTTTAGCAAAAGAATTCATTTGAATTGCCTAGTGAGAAATTTGAATGGTTGTCATTTGTCTTGCAGTTGATGCTTTTTGGAAGAGTACTAACCGATGGTAGGTTAAATGCGAGAGTGAAATGTGATTTGACTGAGAATCTAATTCTGAAGGCCAATGCACAGGTACTAATTTAATTCGTTTCTGATGGCGAATTTGTCACATCTAAACTAGTTGACTAAGTTTTTTCTATGTTTTTTTATTTTCAGCTCACAAATGAGCCTCATATGTCGCATGGCATGGTCAATTTCGATTACAAGGTCAGATAATTTAACTTTGATACCAATACCATTGGCATCTTTGTATTTCTCATTTTATGAAAGATGAAGCAACGGGGTCGAAATATTTCAAATGCAAAAATCTATGACGTTGCGATTCAGTTCTAAGAAATATGTGTCCTGTAATTGTGTGAAAGGTGCAAGAGGACGGAACTATTTCAAATGCAAAATTCAGCTAGGTTGTTATTTAGTCTTCGAAATATTTCCCTATGATTATGTGGTGGCAGATTCTATTTGTCCACTAGTAACACTGTTACGAATGAGATTGCATATGCAAGTAATTTTGTTCTGGTCATAATGTGAGTCTAGAGTTGGAAAGCTAGCAGATTGTCCCGATAGTTCTTTTGAAAGCAGAAATGTTTCTAGACTATGCGAGGGTTGCTAACTTTTTCCTTGAACTTCTATGCTGTCATCAACCTACGAGATTTTAGGTTTTACTTTTTCAACTAACCCTTCTATTTTGTTAGAATCATTTGCTTTTGATAGATTGTTATTGACCAATGTATTACATGATTAATGTTGCCCGCTTCTTAATTAACTTTTTTTGTCACCTTAAGAGTTATAGGCATGTTCTTTTTATCATATGATTCATATCTCAGTTTTTCCTATTGATGTTCCCGTTTGATTAAGCTGAGATTGACCTTAGTGTTTGTTAAATGCATATACCATCAAACAAGCAGTCATAGTGTCTCACATTATGAACCAAGAATCATTTCTGTCATCAAATGTTTTGGCAAAGAGACTGATTCTGCTTAAGTAAACAAGTAAACAGTTCATGAGGATGATTGCTGCAGTTTGAAGTCCAAAGACATTTGACACGAGTGAAGGAGGTTAATCTATGATAAAGTGAAATTTGAAGCTGAACGGTAAAAATTGGGCTCCATTTATCACTTTTCTCTCACAAACAACTTACCGGATCAAAAAAAAAAAACCCCCTTGCCAAATGCTCCGGCAAGAGCAGTTCTTTTGCCTTGGTGCTTTGCATTCCTCAATTGTGTCTGTGACGGGCATTTGATTAAGTGAAATATGAAACACTAGGATTCTCTGTAACATTTCAGATAGACATTAGATGTAGATGGAAATTGTGGTGGTTTTTTGTTTGAATCCATTCTCATTGAGGGTTTTTTTTTTTTTGGTTTTTGAGCTCCCTTGTTTGCTTTATTTGTTTACTTGAGTTTCTGTACTTTTCGCATTTCTAATTCCGCTTCTTTTGTACAGGGTAGAGACTACAGGACACAGTTTCAATTAGGGAATGGTGCATTATTTGGGGCTAGTTACATTCAGGTTAGCTCTCTGCTTTAGATATATATTGAAACTATGACGGATGAAGGTGTGTACAATTGATTGCGGTGTACTAATTAATTTTCTACTTTTTAAACTTTCTACGTCTTGGTATCATTCTCCAATTATATTTGTTTGATTTCCTTTCATGATACCTTTTTTCCTTTTATTTTCCTCTTTCTTTGGTTTGAGGAAGTTGGGTTGGAACTGTTGAGTGTACTTATTTTGGACATTTTAAATGCTTTATTTTTTTCTTTTGTCAATAAGCATGATTTTGTAAGTTTCTTGATAACAATAAAATTAGCAGCCCTTCTTTTTTCTTTTTTTCCCACTCATTGTTCTTCTCAAACAACAAATTATTATTTTGTTTTCAGAGTGTGACCCCGAATCTCTCCTTGGGCGGTGAAGTATTTTGGGCTGGACAGCATCGGAAGTCTGGTATTGGCTATGCTGCTAGATACAACACAGACAAGATGGTTTGTCTCAGAAAGTTCTATTCATGCATCCTTGTTCTCTTTAGTGATGTTATGTTTTTGTATTCACCGACCAAACAAAGAAAAATTTGTTCAGTAGTAATGAAGTAATTCTGCCTTGTCATTCTCTTGGTATGCAAATTGTGCTTCATACTTGAATAATCCTAATTATATTTTCTTTTTCTTATTTCGGTCTTCAAAGGTATTCGCTCCGTTTTGTTTACTATATTTGATTTCTCACATAGTATCCCGTTACGTGACACAAGTTCAATTATGAGGATTGTGCTATCTATTCTTCTGCAGGTTGCCACAGGGCAGGTTGCTAGTACGGGAATGGTTGCTCTGAGCTATGTTCAAAAAGTATCTGAAAAGGTGAATGAAAATCGTTGCAGTTAAAAATGCTATGATTTGTTTTCAAGCTTTATCTCTTACATTGTTTTTCTCCTTTGCATAGGTTTCTCTGGCATCCGACTTCATGTACAACTACATGTCAAAGGACGTCACAGCTAGTTTTGGTTATGATTATATCCTTAGACAGGTTTTTTTCTCCCTTTCATAAACATCCTAAATTGCCAATGTTTATTCTTTTAGCTATTTTGCCTTTATATATATATATGTGCGTGTGTTCAAAACTTGCTTCTATATTGCCTCTTTTCTTATCATTGTGCTTAACTTACTGCTCGACTATATTTATCATTGCAACAGTGCCGTCTTAGAGGAAAGATAGATTCAAACGGCTGTGTGGCTGCCTTCCTGGAAGAGCGATTAAACATGGGTCTTAATTTTATTCTTTCTGCAGAGGTGAGTTTAATAATTGATAATTTCCTTTTTGCTTACACGTGCGGAAATTTTAAAACCTTTTTTTAAGGTCCTTCCACTTTTAAACCCTAGCCAGTGTAGATGCCACGTTCCACCGCACGTAAAACTGAATGTGAACACAGGGAGAGCAGATTGGTGTGGCATGGTGCGTGGTTTAGTTAAGATAATTCCATTAACACAATAAGTCTCTTTGCATTTATGCCTTTGCAGCTAGATCACAAGAAGAAAGACTACAAGTTTGGGTTTGGATTGACTGTTGGGGAGTAGATTGGAAGGACCGAGCGGTGTTCATTTTTTGATGTTCTTTCTTTTCGACATTGCCGGCGATAAAAGCAAGTTATTTCTGAATTGATTTTTCCTGTGTTGAGTTAGATTTTCCCTGTTTGTACTATTGTAATATGGGTTAAGGTTAAAAAAAAAAAAAAAAAAAAAACATTATTTATGGGCAGCCTCTGTAACTGCCGCTCTTTTAGTAATTGCCATTGATGGATTTTTGCCTATACAGTCACAGAAGAATGTCATTTTAGAATAATGCAGATTTGGATCCTTTAAGCGCCATCTTCACCTTCAATTTAAAGATATCTTATCTTTGTTCTCATCAAGATTAGAGTACGTCTTCTACTTGATCATCCTTTTGGCTTGTGTTTTGAGATGGAAACACGTAAAGATTAGCCGAGAAAAACATTTTGTCAAAAATTGGCCCCTTTTTTTTCCTACAATTTTTATAATTTATAATTCATAGTTCATAATTTATAATAATAATAATAATAATTATATATTTTTTTGGGCTTAAACCTTAGAATGCTACTTTAAACCAGTTTGGTAAAGAGTGATGGGAAATAGAAAGGAGAAAAATACCAATGTACTAAAAATACAGAATATATATAGTAAGTAGTATAGAAGATAAGTTAAATAAATAAATAGCAATAGTGTATAGCATATTTAACTAGTAATTATGTTTGTTTATCAAGTAAATATTTACTCTTGATAAAAAAAAAAAAACGTACAAAAGTATGCAATTTAATTTAACAATGTTGTAAAAATGTTATTTATTTGTTCATTTGAATTATGGACACCAACTAGAATATTAACTTTTTAATATGAATTTACGTGTCATAATTTTATTGGTAACTGCAATTAATTGATGCGATAATTTTTTAAATTTTTATCAATTAAAGAATGACAATTCATAAATTGGTATTTAAAAATTAAGATTAAAGTTTGTGTCATTAATTTTTTAAAATTTGTTTTAGCTTTTGTTAATATGCTATTTACCTCTTTCAAGAAGTAAAAATATCAAGGATGGAAGACAAAAATTGGGTTTCTATCATTTTTTTAGAAGAGTAATAAAAGAGGAAAGAGAATTATACCTTTATTAATATGGTGTAGGAAAGAGGAAAGAGAATTATATCTTTTGTTAAGATGAGAGATTAATGTGAAAATAGTTAATTTTTATATCAACTGATTTATCAAAATCTTTGCACTTTTCTTTCCAAAGTTAGAAGAACTAAAAATTGATAGTTTCATGGATTTGCAACTTCATTCATTTCTATCCTCCTCTTCACCAAATAATTCAAGATTCCATTTTCCTCTCCAAAATTTTTTCTCCAATTTTCTTCTCTCTTCTCTATTCTATCAAACATAGGTTTATCCAATTGGTGTTCAACAGAATGACCAAAAAGTGTTTTTGCCTTTATCATACTTCAATAACTGAAAATAGAACCAACCTTCACTTTTTATTATTGATTTTTTCCCTATAAAAAAGGGAATTATATTCTAAATCAAGAAAATACGAAACATTGATTTTGACCCTATTTGGCCAGATATTACAGGAAAACCACGACCCAAACAAACAATCAATTTTTACTAGTAAACTCAAATAGGGGGAATAGATGTGTACCAAGTTTCAAAAATGGACAGCTAATTATGTACACAACAAGCGAACATACGCATAGCTTTTACAAAATTTCTATAATCGATGAAAATCTCCATCCATTGAAAATCAAGAAATGTGTCACCAAGACTACACAAAACACTGCTAAAAAATAAAAAGGGTAAATTACTTATGTACTTCATAAATTTTTAAGTTTGCGCCACTTTGATCATTGATTTTTTTTTGGTAGATAAAATGCCCTTAAACTATTAAAATGTTGTTATAATAGTCATTTTCCTTAATTTTTGGACGGAATTCATTAGTAATTTGGTTAAAAAGTTATAGTGATTAACGGATTTCATTAAAAATTAATGAAAAGTACTATTATAGCAATATTTTAATAATTTAGAAGTATTGCAACTTTGATTCTTGATTTTTTTTTTTCATAATTAGAATGCCCTAAACTATTAAAATATTGTTACAATAGTCCTTCATTAATTTTAGATGTATCATGTTAGTTAGCATCACTTTAATAACGGATTTCCTCCAAAAATTACTGAAAATGATCATTGTAGCAAACATTTTAATAATTTAGGGGTATTTCAGGTATTAAAAAAACAAAAAAAAGAGCAAGGACTAAAGTTAAACAAACTTTTAAAAAAATTACCTAAATAGTCATTTTTTTAAAATCTATTTACCGAATTGACACAAAATTTTCCCCTCTTAACCATTATGACACAAACTTTAGTTTATTTTTGAATCATATTGGTTTAGTATTAAATTTTTATGTTATGTTGGTATAATGAATGTTTTAATTTATGTCATTCAGGTGCCTTCCCTAACAATTTTGTTGGAAAAATGATAGGATAATCAACTCTAATATTAACTTTAGAGTACCAACTTATAAAGTATATGAATTGTCATTATTTATTGGTAAATGTTTAAAAGATTGTCACATCATTTGATTATATCTACTAAAAAAAGATATTAGCTCAACCTATGTAAATTGATATCCAAAATTGAGATTAAAATTGTCATATTATTTAGAGAACTACTATTTGGCTCCTGGATTTTGATCCCACTATTTTGCACAAAAATTGGAAAAGTCCACGACAACTATTCTTTCCTTGAGCTTTCTGCCATGGCGCCATGGAAATGCTTGAGCAATACTTCCACAAAACGAGAAGTATCATCTTATAAATTCAGTCCAAAATCCATGATATATAGACCCTTTTTCCTTTCTCCCAAAACTCTGTCACAAAAATAAATAAATAAATAATTGTTCCCATTTTGGATTTAGTTAGAAATCCACAGCAAAACGGGAAAATCCGACTTGACTGTCTTCAACATGCAATAATCATCGACCGATGAAAAACCCTACAAAGGAGTAATTAGAAGGAGAAAAAAATTATAAAAGGGCGGGTCTAACATAAATGCCAGCTAGCTATGATAATGAAAAATCTGGAACCTTTTATCATTTCTCTATTATTTATATTACTCGTACTACCTAGAAATTCATAAACTTGATTTCATAAATTATTATCATAGATTTCGTTTATTACTATACTTCTAATGAATTATTTTGATGAATATCAAAATTTAAAATCATGAATGATTTTATATGTATCATTAGTATGATGATATTGATGATATAACAATGTTGATTTTCTCTATTTAAATAAGAAATTATAGATACATAGAAAATGAGTCGAACAATATATAAATTTATACGAAATATTTATTATGTCATATTAGAGGGATAAATGTCAATTTTTGGGAAGGAACCCCAATTATTATTAATAGGTCAATTTGATGACCTTAGTATTTATTTTGGTCATATCAATATTTAAGTATTGAGAGTATGATTGAGAACAATTAATGTGTGACATAAATACGAGATGAATGGTTAGTATTACTAGAAGTAAATCTAAATGTAGAGAATTGATCAAGAGTTGGGATTAGGTGTGAAATCAATGATGTAGATTTTATGTGAAGGGATCCTAGGCAGATCAATGGTAAAGATTTGGATTTTAAGTGACCAATAAGAGTTTAGGTCAATGATTGGTGTGGTGTAGAATCCAATGGGTGAGATCAAAGATGACAACCTTTGATCGATTGATGAAAAATTGGAAGAAGGAAAAACAAAAAAATAAAAAATAAAATGGGAAGCCATGAGGGATTCGGATCTTTGTAGTCAAAGCAAGAAGAAATTTGAATAAGGAGAAAAAGAGGTATGCGGTGCATGCATGCAATCTCAAGTAAAAGATGACATGATTTGTTCAGGCAATATGACACAAACTAAGTACATATCAAAGGGACCGTTTGTCTTCCACCTTGTAGAACAAAATTTTCACACCAAACCTCCCCTCAAAGTGGCGCCATTTCAAGCTGGAAATCAACAAATATTTTCCACTTTTATCCCTTAAAAGACAGCCCCATTTAAGAAACATATTGGATGAAAATAAACCCTAACATCCCATTCCATTCTCACATAAGTTAAGCTAAAAAAACCTAACTCTTCTAGCCATCAACAAGCTCAAAAAACTACCAGCACTATTCTCCATCCCCAATAGCCCTCTAGCACCCTTCTCCCTCCATTTTCAAGCTCTAAGCAACCCATTACCAAAGTTTGAAGAAGTGTGAAGTGGAGTTAGAAGATGTGTTAGTATAGCTAACTTAGTGGTTCTCTTTGCGTTTTAGTCATTTTTAGAGAACTAAAGCATGTTAAGTAGTTATAATATTAATTTTAGACTCCTTCTTACTTAGGAAAAGGTTTTGAGAAGAATTTTGGAGGTTTGAGGTCTTAGAGGATCCACGGAGCATTTTGGTAAGATCTACGAACTTTGGTATAGCTTTGTGGTTGTTGTGATAATATGACATGAGTTAGAAACTTTGGTATGAAAAATAAATTATATGATAAGATTCTACGGAGGATAAGCTTCATTTTAGGCTTTGGAAACACTTGGTTTGCTTATGTATGTCTAATGTTATGTACATTTGAATTTGTGACACAAAACTAGAAAGAAAAGGAACCCTGTGGTACTGTCTAGTCATGGGTTTAATGAAACCCGAACCCCTTAAGCTTAGAATTTTGGATTATAGGTTATAGACCTAAAAACTAGATTCTTTAAGCTTTCCACAAGGTATCTATGCCTTAAATGGATATATATACAATTTTTGGTGAATTTTACAAATTAAGACTATAAACTGAGAAGTTTTGCTTGAACACCCCGTACCATCCACAATTTTTGTATGTTTTGGTTTAGTAAACTATTATGTTTTTTAAAACGTTTTGCTGCATAAACTAGACAATATCAGATTTTTAATGACATATCATTTGCCTTATTTGGACTTGTAAGTGAATTGTTATGATTTTTCTAAATTTAATCATAAATCTGGGCATATGGTAAATACGTGAGACCAACAGTAACGAAACCTCGTTATACGGCATATAAAACTTCAAAACTTAAGAAAATAACTTATGGTTGTAAAATAGAATCTTAAGCTTTGAAATTAGTTATCATATGTTTAGAACGGATAAGTACATAATCTTTAATAAATCACACAACATTAGATTGAAATATGATAAACTGAGATTTTACTATGAGATATTAAGGTATACATCCATACTAAGATTTGAAACCCTTGAGATTTTGGAAAATAAATTATAATAGCGAAAACTAGATACTTCAGGCTTTCGAATAAGTCATCAAGTATCTAAAACGAAATTATACATAAATTTAAATAAATCTTATAGATTAAGATCTCATACCGATAAAACGATTAAACATTAAAAATGTGACCTGAGGGTAAGTCGTAACATATAGATATAAAGATTGATGAAATGACTTGGTATTAAGTGTATGATCAAATAAATGTGAAAAACACTAACTTTATAAAGTTGAATCACATGTTTTAGATGAGCCAATATAAAGTAAACTAAAGGATTACTAAACATACACCAAGAGATTACCTTAGCCCAACTTAATAAACATGACTAATGAGATTGTGCTTTACAAGCCCAATATTAAATGAAAGACAACCCACTTAGGGGTCGACACTTAGATGATTCCTTATCACCAAGGTGATGCAGATTAATTAATTAATTATGAAATATATTAATAAACTAATAAATATATAACAAAATATATTTATGTTAAGAAATTTAATTAGTAATTAATTAATTAAATTAATTAGTAATTAATTAATTATAATAGCTAATAAATAATTATTACGTTCTGTCCGTCCCCGTCTTATGTTGCGTCCTCTCTCCTTCCCTGTGTGCTTTCTTCGCTTCTTGCTCCCCCTCTTCCTCTCCTTCTGGCTGCTTCCTTCCCGCTTCCTTCCCGCTTCCTTCTTCGTCTCCTCTCCTTCTTCCTTCTTCCTCTCCCCCCTGCCTCGTTGCTCCTTCTTTCTGCGCCCGCCTCTTTCCGTCCCTCCTTCCTTCTTCCTGCTCTCCTTCTTCCTTCCTCCCTCCCCTTCTGTCCTTTCTTTCTCCTTCTTCCCCCTTCCGTCCTACCTCTCAACTTGATTCCTATCTCCTTACCTTCACTTCCATTCACTTAACTCATAATTCATGTACGTTTTTAACACTTAATATTAATTATTAAGGTTAATTATGATGCAAGTAAATTAAGCTTATCTTAATTTATAGAAAAAAATAATTAAAAATATATATAACTATGATTTTGTTCTAATATCGAGATATTATTAAATTAAAACAATTCACCAAACTTACGTAGTGGGGGGTATTACTTTAGAAGTTTAAGCATATAAGACATGTAAGTACAAACCTCACCTACGTCATATAACAAAATGTTTTTCTTATTGATGTTTTATATTTGATATGATTTGCCTTGATAATGTGATGAATATATGCATTATTTGTATTGTTTTGATTAAGCATTTGACGTGGATAAATTTTCTTACACTAATATGATCAATATGCCTCACAGACATTTATGTCATAATGATAGATGCGTAATGACATGTAAATCGACAACTTGTCACAATTAATAAGAATAAGGTTAATGAAAGTTAGGAATAAGTGTCGTACCAATGTCCAATTAGTGAGATGATATGATAAGAATGAAATTTATAAGTTATGACCTTTGAGGTTATCGGAAGGTCACTCACTCAACTCCCCATTGGTTGCGCGCATATGGGTACTACATAGGGACCCTTAAGTAGGTAATATATATAAATATATATATAATAAAGCATAATTAAGCACATATAGATTACATGTATTTTGAACATTCATGTTGTGACGTGTGATGATATGATCTATGAAAAAATTTTGTGAGATATAATTTGTGCTTACTGAGCGAAAGCTCATATGTGTGTGTTCGTATTGTATGTACTTGCGAGTAATCAGCCTGCCACTTAGATATTTCTGGACCGGTGAAGCAGTGCGGAGATGATGAAAGAAGGGAGTAGAATACCATCATGAATTTAATTTTCGCATTTAGACTTTTTAAATTATTTTATATCGATTATATTTAAACTATGCTTTTAATATTTTGGTATTACTAAACTAGTAGGAGTACTTTATGAGAAAAAGACTTTAGGGTCTTTCCTTTTAACTCACATGATGTTATAGCTTTTTAAATATTATCTAAATATGAATCTAAATATGATATTTATTATCTAGAGATTTTCAATTTTCTCAGTTAAAATTTTAGTATATTTAATTCTTGAAGTATGAATATGATTTGTTTTCTTTTTAATTTTTTATTTTTGGAACCTAAAATAAATAACTGTGAAGACTAACTAAATTAAGAATAAATAAGTTAATTAACAGTCTGAAATGTCGAATTGTTACATGCGGATACTTCAATAAACTTGTTATTAATTTTATCCACTTTGCTGCCTAATATCATTAATTACCTTGTCTCAATAAGAATTAAATGGCATTAAAAAAGTCAACTACTGCCATTAATTTAATTTTACATTTGTTGAATTTGGTATTAATAATCATCAAATTCCTTTGCATAATTTCAACCTAACCCGAATTCTTTTTTCTTCTGGACATTTATGCATTTATTATAGTCCAGAAAGCATTTTTTAAAAAAAATATTTTAAAGGGCACTCAATACCGATATATATATATATATATATATAGTTTGTTAATCTAATTTCTTCACACAAATAGAAAATTATCATTTTTAGTGAATATTTTAACTGATATTTTTGGGGTAAATGGTCAAAATAGCATAATCATATATGGTTTTAAATTTATAGCATAATTTAAAATATTGTTATTTAATAGCCTAATTAGAATAAATAATAAGTTAAAATTTCAAAAATACCCTTGACCTCTCTCTCCTCGAACTCTTTGTCTCTCTCCTCCCTGTCCATTTGTCTCTCTCTCTTCCCCTTCTGCCTGTCGACTAGGGGTCACAACAGCGACGACGAGATCGGACGAAAACATAAATTGGATTCGTGCCGGTGTCGCGATCTTTAGCAATGCGTTGATGAGATCGAGATAGAGATCGGAGAAATTGGGATCGCCGACCACTATGAGTCGCGAACACGATTGGACAACGAGGAAAGCTCCACCACGACACGATCTCTTCTCTCACCTCCGTGAAAAAATCGCGAGCTTGGTGTCGAGAATTTTCCCTCACTAATGTGAAAATTGTGAGCTTGGCACTGCGAATCTTAGCTCACCATCACGAAATTCGCGACCTTGGCATCGACGATGATGTTGCTAATTTGGGGATGAGATTTTTAAGTTAGGGTTTGTTGATAATTTGGGGTAGATTTGAGATTTTCAATTAGTTGGGGCTTATTAAAAAATTTAATCTAGATTGTGTTGTTTGAAAATTAAAAAAAATGAAAAAAATAATTTAAAAAGAAAAAAATATGTAAATAATGATATTTACTTGATAAATATGATATTTACCCCGTTAAATAAAAAGTAACAAATAACGATATTTACAGCAACAATAGTGGCGCCTCAAAAATAAATGAAATTTACTTGATTTATTTGTCAATAAATATGATATTTATTGACAAATAATGATATTTACTAGTATTCATAAAATATGTAGATTTTTCGCAAATTTTTTAAGTAAATTGCGTGTTTTGTAGTAAATACTTTAATAAATTAGATTTTTTAAGTATCTGAGTTTTTCTAATAAATATTTACTAATTAATCCAAGATTAAATGAAGTAAATCTAATTATTTACCTGTAAATACAATATTTACCATAATACATTAATACGGTATTTATCATTGAATAGTGTTTACCAAATATGATGGTATTTCTAAGAAAATAATAATGTTTACCAATTGTATTTTCTCTTAGAGACTTCATTTACTATTATTATTAGAGAGTTTTTTTATTTTAGAAAATTTTTATTAAAGAGAATAGATATACTATTTCATAAAAAATATTCTTGGTAAATACTAGTATTTACTAGTAAATAATTGTATATACAGTTTTTTTTAATCAAAATCAGAGTTTATAAAGGATTTACAAGTAAATAATTGGATTTATTCTTTTTTTTTTAAATCAGATTAAAAAATCAGAGTATATAAATGATTTACTAATAAATAATTGGATTAATAGTGCTTTTTTTTTTTTTTTCAAAATCATAGTATATAAAGCATTTACTGGTAAATAATTGGATTTACATTTGTTTTTTCAAAACCAGAGTATATAAAGGATTTATTAATAAATAATTGGATTTACAGTTTTTTAACAATTTATTAGTAAATAATTGGATTTACTGTTTTTTTTTTTTTTTTTTCAAAATCAGAGTATACATAGAGTTTTCTAGTAAATTATTGGATTTATAGCTTTTTTAAGGATTTACTAATAAATAATTGGATTTATTCATTTCTATGTATTATTTTCTTAAAAATAGACTATTTATTGAGGTGAAAAAGAGAATTTTATTAATTTTCCGACGACAAGAGTGGTGGCTGTGGCTCGCGGTGGCAGATCTGGATTCGCGAAGTCAACGGTGGCGGGATCTTGGTTTGCAAAGGGCCGACGGTAGGTGGCTTTTGGCTCACGACGGGAAGGGTGGGTGGCGGCCTCGGCTCACGATGGCGGGAGGGTGGGCGGCTTTCCTTTTTGTTGGGTGTGGGTTTTTGTTTTGTGGCCTGTAAATAGAGAGAGCGGAACCAGTAAAAAAGAAAAAGCATAGAGAGATAGAGGAAAGAGATTGAAGATTTCCCTTCTTTTTTTTTTTTTTTTTTCTATTGGTTTTTTCATTTTTGATAATTATTTGTATTTTACCAAACCAATTTCCTAAATTACCCATGAAAAATAAGTGAATTTAAAGGGTTTGTTAGGTGTTTGAGTTGAGTTAGGTTTTTTAAATTTACAATAGTAAATTTTGTTGATTTTTTAGAAAAGATCACAAAATTTTTTTAACAAAAAATAAAAATTGATATGAAAATTTTAATTTAAACCGATACACACCAAACACAGCCTAACAAGCCTGAAGAAGTATGTTAAATTCTAGTAGAAAGATAATAAAAAGGACTAATTTATTTATTTTTAATGAGTTTAGAAATTAATTATTAAAAAAAGTTCATACATCAAATGTTATTTTTAAAAAAAATTCAGGGACTACAGTAAAAATTTACCAACTAGGACAGAATTCCGCTAAGCACGTCAACAGGCTTGTTGAAGTCAACTGTTGAAAAGTCTAGTATGAGAAAAGAAAGCCCAAAAAAAAAAAAAAAAAAAAAAAAAAAGAAAAGAAAAGAAAGCAAAAGACAAAATGGAAAAAGAACCTGAACACAAAGAAGAAAGTTGAGATAGACCGCGGCCAAAAAAATATAAAAAAAAAAAAAAATCCACCGAAAAAGAAAAAGACAAGCGAAAATAAGCCAAAAAAAAAAAAAAAAAGCTATGGGCGGGTAAAGGCAGCAGTGATTTCTTCACGAATTTCCAAACGAAAATTCTCTTCGGCTGTTCTCTCTCTCTCTCTCTCTCTCTCTCTAGATCTTCCTTGTGGTGGAGGCCATGGCTGCGTCGATGAGAATCGTGTTCGGACTTCTGACGCTCGTCACTATCGGCATGATAATAGGTGCGATCAACCGTTCTGGTTCTCTAATTCATTTATTGCTTTACTTGATTTTATGCTGAAACGAAAGTATGCGAATTTAATATATATATATATATATATATATATATATTTGGTGAAAAGAAATCAGTGAATTGACAATTTTTCTTTCTCTTATTTTCTCTGATTTTCCTCTGCATTTCTCGGCAGTGTCTGCGGAAGCCGATATCTAGCTTTTTTGACTTCTGAACTGTCATCGGAGTAAAACATCAAAATTAAAATTAAAAAAAAAAAAGAGCAAAAGAAAAGAAAGAGTTAGGCGATGAATTGGTGAAGCTCACTTCACTTCTTTAAGTAGCAAAAGAGAAATCGACATAGTGTAAATTTGATTGTATCTGTTTTTAAATGGTTTTTTATTTTATTTTATTTTATTTTTATTTTTTGGTCTTATGTTGATTTCTTGGTGTTCTATAGTGTTTCTGGTAAATCACAATATTTAGAGCTTGTTTGTGGAAGGAGGAAGAATGATGAGAGGATTAATGAAAGGATTCAAGGTTTATGATTGTTTGGTAGGAGAGAAAAGAGGAGGGAATGTAGCGAGATAGGGATTTTCAATACTTCAAAGAACCTCAATTTGATCTGTTCCTGTACGGAAGGATTGGATTACCCCTTTTATTCATTTTTCTCACCTGGGTTATATACCTTTATTTTCTTCATATTTTCTCTCTCTTTATTAACCAAACAAAGCCTCAATTTCCAGAGAATGATTGGAATGATTACTATTCTTCACCATATTCTTTTATGAATGAAGGTTAAACTGTTTTATTTAGTAATATGTTTGGTTTCTATTCCTAACAGTTTTAGATCTTGTTTGTTTTCGTTTTTCTTTTTCCTATTTATCGGTGGTTCAATTTGCTGTAGTCTTTCTAATCAAGAGAACAAATTTAATTGTTCCTTGTGTTGAAATGCTTTCTTACTCTCAATTGTGAACCCATGTCTCCTGCAATGTGTTTCATGTATGATTCGATTACTAGTCTGTAAATTTCGAAATCCAAGTCGGAGGGCTTGTTTTCTCAATCAAATATTTTCGTTGCGTTTTGACCTCAATATGACCTTGTTACAATTTGAGATTCATGACGAGAATGCTTTTTGCTTTAAGGTGATTAATTGTCCAAACTAAACAAGTTGGTCAGGTTTGAAAGTCATAAGCAACTGGGCCAGAAAATCTTGGTAGCTATAAGATAAAAGAAAATAAAAATAAAAAAAGAAAGAAAATTACTAAAGTTGCTAACTAGAACGAGAATTCCATTTAACATAGTGAAATTTAAACAAATGTCTGGTTTTCAATGAGAGCTTTTTGTTTTGTTTCTGTTATACTAAATTTCTCATCTTGCCCTGCTGTCATATTTACTGATGTTTTCCTAAGGTGCAGCCAAAAGTCTAATATTAGGAATTTCTGTCAAGATCAGAATCAACTTGGTGAAATGAATGTAATTCTGAGCTGTTAAGTTACTTGTGCCTTTAAAATATGGAAATAAAATGTTCTGTTTATGATAGTTTTGGACTCTACATGGAATTTTCAATCGATTTTTTATATGCCTTCACATTGAATTGTTTTGGCTTGTGAATTGCAGGTGCTTTGGTTCAGTTGGCATTTATACGAAGACTGGAAGATTCATATGGTAACTATTGATTGATTAATTTCTTATTTGAAATGATTTCTCACTCATTTGTCTCGTAGTTTCACATAGAACCCTATCAATGGTTTGAAATTCAAGTTTCCTAGTTGTTGATGTTAGTTTACGTTGTTGGATCTATAGGTTTTCTTTAGTAACTCAGACGGTGACAGCTAAAATCCAATTTATGGTTTAGAAAATGCAGAAACATCCCTTGATTGATAATTTATCAATTACAAGGAAAAGAGGATCAGGTCTCCTCAAAAAACAAAACAGAAAGAAAAGGAAAGCAAACCGAACTAGAACATCTGCTCAACATAGAAAGCAGAAATTCTATTCATCCAAAAAAAAAAAAAAAAACATGGAACTATCTTCCTGTGACATTGAAAATATATATATATATATATATATATAAGTTTTAATTATGCATGCCAACATATATCTTCCCGTTTCGTCTATTTTCTCTCTTTCCTGTGCCCTGAAATATTCAGAAATTGTATCCTATAGGTTCAGAGTTTCCAACTTTTGGAATGGTACGCAGACAACAACTTGATGGCTATCTTCAGTTGCCTGGAGGTTCGTATGGCACCGAGTAAACTGTCTGGGTTTATGCATTTTCTTAATCTGATTTGGTCCTCTTCAAATTTATTTTCAGGTATTCATCAGTGGAATGATGACAAAGAAGCAGCAACTTTAACGCCTTGGTTATGTATATTTGCTACATTATATTGTAGATTTATGCTCAAGTTTTTCCTTCCTTAAATAACTTGATACCCATCCATTAAATAAAGAAAATTCTGTCCACGGATTTCAGGGGAAAAATATGAAAATGAGAGAGATGATTAGTTTGATGTTTTAGCAGGGGAAGGAAACTTGTTAGAACAACACTTTATATGCCTAATCATTTAAAGTTTATTGGAAGCAATCATATAGGCCAGGGCCTCAAGTGGTCCATAGTGCTCTCTCTCTCTCTTTAATGGTTAAGATTCCACCAAACCCTGTGTTCAATTTCTAATACTGGATTTTTTTTATTTATTTAATTACTCATAGAATAATATGTGTGAGGATTTTATTTGATTTGTTGAGCTTACCTGATTAAGTGTTTTTTTTTTTTTTAATTACTGTTTCATGATTTGTAATTATGAATTGTAATTATGAAGTAACTATGCTAATAAGAAATTTTGTTTTTCCTTGTCTCTTTTGCCTACCAATCAGAATGGACCTGTTGAGAGATGAACCTGTGTACCATTGTCTGTCTTTAAGCCTTACCCTGTCATTTCTTTTGTGTCCCTTCATCTTCTTATTCTCTCGTCCGTCTTTGCTCTTATTCAGTCACCTTTCGTTCTCTCCTTTTTTGCATCATCTTAGCTGTCCTCTTTCCCATTCTCTAGCATATGCCAATAAGTTAGTTTTACCTCACTGTTAACCGCTGTATGTGGTTGTTTTATTTTTGATTTTTTCTTTTGTTGGGGGCGGGGGGCGGGGGCTGGGGGCGGGGGGGGGGGGGGGGGGGGGGGGGGGGGGGGGGGGGTTGTGTAAGGTAATTGTTTCTTTGCAGAAATGATTATTGTATTTCCCTTTTGTTGCACAAGTGGTTTGGGGGAATGGGAACTTTTTAGTGCGACTTACGCTGAAACCTGTAAGTTAAAGTTTAAAATTTTTGCTAAATGTAGTTAAACCTGAAAATCATCAGCTGGTCACCTCGGATCATTGTGCTTCATAATTTTTTGAAGCACGGAGGTACGCACTTCTTATATAGTACTGTCAACAATGTCTTATGAATTGTTGAGCATGAATCTTTGGATATGAAATTGCTTTTCTGTAATGTATTCAAGAGAGCTAATTTATTGGTCCATGAATCAAAGGAGTAGTGCAACGTGACAGAGGAGATATAAGTTGGTCCATTCTCTGATAATTTGAAACATCAAACTGCTGAAGTGCAGAATTTTATAGTCAAACCGAAGTTTTTCATATTTGGACATTGTATGTTGGATGTCCTTTATGATGTATTTGAATAAAGAACTTGACCTGAAGATTTCAGAAGGAAGGCTATTGAATTAATTTGAATGAAATTCCTAAAAATGCTTTGCCTCTTATCAATGGTAGAGATTTTTTGTAAATTTGGCCAAACTGACCTCCAATTTCTAATTAGAAGAAACATGTTGAGTTTAGAGAACAGAAGAGGGGGGGAAAAAAAGCGGATCATTATTGTTGTTAAAGTATCTTCTTCTGTTGTGCGATAGTAAACTTCTTCAGTAGGCCATTAGTTACAAGCTACTAAAGTCGCCTTTCAGTGTTGTTAGGCAAACGGCAGTGCTTGTCAATTCTTTACATTTGGCAGCACTGTAAATATTTTTTCGCTTATAGGAGTAATGGAATATGCTAAAACAAAGCCTGATTATATTGTCTTGAATTAAAACTTTTGTGGTCCTTACAGGAATGTGATTATCTCAGAGCTATAGCCCTCTCCCGACTTCAAGTTTCTACGGTGGTAGATGCAAAAACAGGCAAGGTAACATACCATTTTGTTTTCCTGTTCTTCAGTAGCTTCTTTTCATGTCACTTCTTTTTTTTCGTCTTTTCTTTTTCTTTTCCTGAATATTACCTCTCCTTCTTTTACTTCACAATCTCATTGGCTTCTAAGAATAACAAGCACAGGGAGTGGACCATTCTATATAAGTCTCTAAAAATCGTGCTTTTGTGCGGATAATGTCTTTGTTTCTATGCTGTTGCCTACTTGTTTAATTAATATTCCGTTTCACATCAGTGGTGCTTTGTGACAACAACTATTGCAATTGATAAATTCTTCTTAAACCGTTCCTTCAATCCATAATAAACGAGGGAGAACCGATTAAGAGATCTTGATGATTGTAGCATGAATGAAAGGGTTGTAATTATACTTTAGAGAACTTGAATTTGTCCTTTATTGTGGTCAGAAGGTATTTCGTTTTCAAAAAGTCCAAATTATAATGCATACCACTAAGTTTAAAATGTCGTGATGCGAGTGAATGAGGGGCGTCTATACACAAGTATTTATGAGACAAAGTTTGTAGGGAACTTTCAGCAGCCATGAGTTGGAGGCATGGATGTTGATACTCCAAAGTTAGTAGTGTTGTTAAGATCCATTTGAACTTCTAGAGTCTAAATTTTTTTCAACTTAGGTAGGATAGTGCTTATACTATCATTAGTAAACATGTTGACGAATCTAAAGTTCATTTTTCGACCAAGACGATGTGGCCAAGGAAGCTAATAGGACTACAAAAAGACAAAATGAGAGATCCTTTTCTATAAAAAGCGAGAAAGGCATCAAGCCATGCAGGTTCTGTGCTATTGTTATTAATTAGTACAACTATTATCACAATGAATATGCCAAACAGAAAGAACAGAGGCAAGAGCAAAGACTTGGATGAGGACACGGCTGAAAGCTCAAATTTTCTTCTAATGTCAAAGAAGATTAGCAGCTCCATCAGTGTACAGCATAATGTACTTGATGGTGAGTGTGAATCTATAAATCAAAAATGGATTCAGCGAAGCTTTTGATTAGCTGTAGAATAAATGTCTCAAGTTGAATGTAAAGTTGAAATTCAGTAGGAAAATTTCCAGGCTGATGAGAAACGGGGTTGTGTACAAAGTTCTACTAACGCTTTTGGTTGTCCATTTGGAGGATGGTTTTCCTTTCGTTTTCGATAACCTATACTTCTGCTTATTTAAAGGCTGAGTGGGTTATTGGTAAATTTGAGTTTAAGAAACTTAAGCAAAAAATCTTTGGGCAAACAATGGTTATGCCGCAACGACTAGGAAAACTTGACTTTAATTCTTCATTAAAAATTACGTTGGAAGATAAAGGGGCTTGTTTGGCAAAGCTTCCTAGAAGCTGCTTTTGGCTTCCTAGGTCCAAAAGTAGCTACTAGAAGTGTTTGGATGATCTGTCAAAAGAGCCTACAGTCTCCAGAAGTGCTTCCTGTCAAAAGCCAAAAAATATGACTTCTGGTAAAAGCTCTTTTGAGTAGACTGAAACTTGTAACAAAATTTAAATTTGAAATTTAAAAATTCATTTAAAACATTTTTATGACTTGTTAGAATACTTTAAAGATCATTTTGACCTCAAAAACTCTTTGGTTCCAAAAACTTACCGAGAAGTCAGAGCTTTTGCTTCTCTTCTTCAACTGGTTAAAGCAAAAGCATAAGCCCTGTCAAACGGGTCCAAAGTTTCTGGCTTTGCCAACTTGAAGTTCAGAGATTTCATAGGAAAGTAATATTGATTTTCCCTTGCAGTTAAGTACAATGCCTTTTCTCATCATTGTTTCAATTTCAGGGAATAAAGAGTAATGTCCGGACAAGCTCTGGGATGTTTTTGAGTTCTGAAGAGAGAAAGTATCCTATGGTAAAAGGTTAGTTTCTTCATTGTCGAGTCATTATCTTCTAGTTACAGTCACTGTTGTACATATGCTTATGCCTTTTAATCTGGGTTAAGATATCTTTTTCTTTATGTTCTGAATTGTTAAGTCTGTTTGATTCTAGCTTTCATCATTACCTGTTTATTAGGTTTATCGATGGAGAAATTGTCATCTCATAATAGAGGAAAAGGGAAAGATGGAATCTTTTATCATGTAACATTGCATGTGATACTGCTGACTAACTAAATATATGAATTCGACTGGTGTTGATTTTTTTACACTGCACCATCCTCCTTTTTCTCTTTCTTTTATTTATTTAACTATTTTCATTTTACTTGATCTCTTTCTTCCAACTTTTCCCTTTTTCTGTACCTTCGTGCCATCAGGCTATTGAAAAGCGTATTTCTGTCTATTCTCAAATACCGGTAGAAAATGGAGAGCTGGTTCAAGTCTTAAGGTGGGCATGTAGTTTATCAACTAGCACATTAACGTTTATAGAAAGAAAGTATCAAAGCTGACATCTGCAGTAGTACAGGTATGAAAAGAGTCAGTTTTACAAACCTCATCACGACTACTTTTCTGATACTGTAAGTTTTTTATCTTGCCTTTACAAATAGTTACTTCATTAGAGCTGTTTCTCTTGCCTTATTCATCCATAAGTTGATACGCATACGCTCTTCTTTTTCCTTTTGGCAGTTTAACTTGAAGCGTGGTGGTCAGAGAATAGCAACGATGCTTATGTATTTAAGCGACAATGTTGAGGGTGGAGAGACATTTTTCCCTATGGTAATATAATCGTTTTTATTTAAGCGATGACTTCATGATTTGTTGCTTACATTTTTTTTTAAAATGCTACTACTGTTTGATAGAAGGAACCTTTTTTAATTTACGACACTTGGGGTATGTTGTTGGCACTAGTAAGATTATTCGTATGTATACATCTATTGAAGGTACTTGTGAAATTATTCGTTCAACTCCTAATACAAGTTTAAAATGGGAAAAGCAAATGATTTTGAAAGTCAGCAAGATTAGTGTGTCATAGTACTAGAGATAGGGAGTTGATGGGAGTTGCCGATGCTTGAAGCATTTGATAGCATGGTCATAATGTGGGAATCCATTTTGCATTAGGAAATCCGTTCTCCTATACTTTCGTTGTTATTTATATAAACTGTAACATATTTGTTGCTTGCTCTTGACATGGTACTTTTTCTTTTGAGCTTGATTTTTAGCGTCAGATTTTAATTTTCAATTCGTCTTAGACGTTGATTCTCTTTCTATAACCCACACACAAGAATTGATTAAAATTTTCATTGCACGTGTATGTTGTTGCTTGCAACCAAATTTCAGGCTGGTACAGGTGAATGTAGCTGCGGTGGAAAAATGGTGAAAGGCTTGTCCGTAAAACCAGTTAAAGGAGATGCAATACTTTTCTGGAGCATGGTTTGTTTCTTACTAACCCTTGTGGTCACCTCTTAAATGCTTTTAGGATCAGTGGTTTATTTACTCTAGTTTTGATACTAGTGAAACATGGAGCTCTGGCTCACCCGCCAGTGTTCTGCAACTTGTGCAGTGGATAGAGTGGTTCCAAAATCGTAGATCAAGGAGCGGTTTTTAAAAAAAGTTCACGGCAAGTAGAAAAAGAGAGAAACTAAGAGAAAAGAGGAAAAAATTGAGTTACGTCAACAGCTGCCACTCCCTAATCAAATTTGAAAACTGAAATGACTAAAGACTCTTCATGCATTCATAATTGAACCTGAAATTTCATTTTATCCCACACTTCACTGACACTACCTTCCATGGCTTTGGAGATCCTTGTATTCCTTTCTAACTGTATTGCCCAACAAAAACCCAAGACGACAACGTCCAAATCTTCTTCCCCACTTTTTTGAAACCAAATAGATAAGACCGAAACAAATCTACACCTCTCAAAAGGAGCCATCCAACTCAGTTGAAACCCTTACAGCACTCTCAACCACAAGCTTCTAGATAATGAGTTAGCAGTGCATAACACAATCAATAGAATTTGTTCTGTCGTTGCAAAGAAAACAACATGTTTCAATAAGTTTGGAATAATTAGTGAACTCCGAGAGTGAATTAATTGTATGTAGCCACGAGGAATTAAATGAGTTCAAAATTATGCTGATTCTGTAGTGAATATATAAGGGTTTAACCTCTTGATTGTTTTTCTGTAGATTAAACCTACTTCCGTTAATCTATCGAGAAAATGGAAGATAAAAGTTAGTAATTTTCTCATGAAAGACGCATTCGTTTTGTTGCTGATATCAATTTTAAGTAACTAGTTGTATTAGTAACAACAATTAATTGTTTTAGCTCGCTAACTACAGGTTCTATTTTTTCGATTTAGTTATAGAGGCGACTATTCTGATATCGCTTTCCATGTTTTTCCTTCTCTTCCTTCTTGTTCTTTGACTTTGTATTACAGGGTCTAGATGGACAATCAGATCCGAACAGCATACATGGTGGGTGCGAGGTGCTATCAGGCGAAAAATGGTCTGCCACAAAATGGATGAGGCAGAGAAGTGCTACTTGATAGGTAGAATCCAGTTGATGGTCTTACATATAATATGACCTTTACAAAATAAGTACCAGGTCCAAGTTAGAGATCTTAGGCCAAAAATGAATCGTTAATCTATTCCCATTGCCGGAGAGGGAACTCCTCTCTAATCAAAACGGGGTTATATACATGCTCTGAAGTCTCAGATACACACAATAGAGAAACTATAGGATAGACAGTTTTCTTGGAATTGGCTATAGAAGGGTACCAAAATGCACCCCGCTGTGTAGGCCGTATAATTACTTTGAAGCTCTCATTATATTACATTTATTTTTGTCGACAAAATATCGTAGGAATGTAGGATGCTCCTTTATTTTTCAGATTTTTTTTTTTGGGCTGTATAATTCTATATGTTTATGGGAATCACGTTCCCTAATTGAATTTAGACGTCTGTGACATTCAGTAAAGCAGAGGAGTTAGAGCATCAAATTAGTGCCTTTAGTTTTATTTATCTATCTATTTTTCTCTTCTAATAGTAGTTCTATAATCAATCCGTTCTTGATTAAAGATAAGAGCGTCTTTTGTAGATTAAAAAGAAAAAAAAGTGGCTATGTCACAAATTTTTTTTTTTTTTTTGAAATGACCAATGCTACAATTTTTACATGTCCTGGTATTTATGTAACAACTAATTTATCGTTTTATTTT
Source organism: Ficus erecta (assembly GCA_008635985.1). Classification (NCBI taxonomy): domain Eukaryota; kingdom Viridiplantae; phylum Streptophyta; class Magnoliopsida; order Rosales; family Moraceae; genus Ficus; species Ficus erecta. Next base: position 99,906 of record BKCH01001347.1, read on the forward strand.
TCATTCAAGCCAAAAAAAAAAAAATCTCATTATGTTTCTCTTCTTCTTTCTCTCGCTCCCATCTTCCTCTCCGTATCCCTCACAAAAGATCTATCTGTCCATCTCTCTTCCTCTTACTCTTCGTGAAACTAATCTTTATTTTTCTCTCCTACATTTTCTCATTTCTCACCCCTATTGCCAAACAAAAAATGCAATTTGGAATTCACGATACGGTTGAAGTGCTGCATTTTGTTGGTGACCGATGACAAACCTGCCTTGGTCTCTGTGTGGTGGTCATCCATCCTTCGACAGTGGGGTTTGCCACAATCGTATTTGAGTGGCCTGTTGGTTTTTGAGGCGTGTTTTTCCTGCTATTGGGGGTGTTCTGATCTTCGACTGATATGTCGTTTGTTAACCTATTGATCACTTCAAGGATATCATCCGTGAACTTCTGGTTAGCTTCCTCTTGTCGTTTCACAGTACTTGTTAAATTGTTTATCTTCATCAGCAGGCCAAAATAGTTCTTGTTTTTGTTTTTCAACATTCTCGGAAACATGTGTCTGATCCCGACATCTCTTATCCCGTTTGTGACAAGAATAACTTCATCTAAGCAATCATTTTAATCCCTACAAACAAAAAAAGAAAATATAGTATGTCCTTTTTAAGCATTATACGTTTGCACAAAATTTATTCATAATTTACTAATAACATAATATTTGTCTATGATATTCACAGTAACTTTGAAAAAAGTTTACTGAATGTCTACTTGCTTTTAGTCACAATACTTTAGTCTCATAGCTCATCTACCGAAAAAAAAAAAAAAAAAATTCTATGTCACGATAATACCAAACTGACCCATTGTCTTTTACTTGAGGGAATCCATCTTCTCTGAATCTCGATGGAGAACCCGCTGCATGAGGTCGCAAAGATAGAGGAGCTATCCTGTCGGCATCACCATCGCGATCCATAACCACCGTCCTTGGTCATTGGCTTGTGCCTTTTCAGTGGTAGAGTAAAGAGAGAGAGAGAGAGAGAAAGACAGAAGGGAAAGATAAAAGAGAAGAAAGAAACACAGTCGAAACTAAAATGGATAAAATTTGTAACAAATTAATTTGTTCTAAAAGATTAATAAAAATTTATTATTGTTAAGTATGTTAAAAAATTGCTATTTATTTTAAGAGAAAATTACCTAAACAATCATTTTTTTTTTAAATATATTGACCAACATGATAAATTCCTCATTCTTGACCAACATGATATAAATTTTGGTTAATTTTAGTTTAATTTTGTGTTATATTGATCTAGTATTAACTTTTTGTGTCATGTTAGTTTAATGGTCTCTAAATTTGTATCATTCAAGTGCTTTCTACTTATTTAATAGTATCTATGAAATATGTTGGATGATATAATTTCTAAAAAATGAAACCTATTTGAAATAAGGAAAATTCCATTTGGTGGTCTTTTTTAATCACTGAATCTAATATATGGCCCGACATTTTTCTATTTAGCAAAAGAAAAATGATATTCAGCTTCTTAAAATTTAACTCCGCATTAGTTCCAGATACGTGTCATGATTAGACGTTCATAAGCCTTGAAGGCACCAAAACCCTTTTTTTTATAAGAAAAATGTTAGAGAACATCAGTGATATTCAACATCAAACTAATAAAGAAGAGAGCCCCACTGGTGGACCCCATATTATGGGACCTAATCTCTATTAGTGAGATGTTCTCTAGCATTGCTCTTTTTATAAAGTGCATCCTCAATTATACGCGTGGGCCCATGTCCGCTAACACCTCCAATGTTGCAAAGCCACATCATAAGGAGCTTGTGCGGAGCTGAGTTTGTATGGAGCCAAATAGCAAGGCTCTTAGTAAAATGACTGTTTGTCATTTTTCAAATTTGGTCAAAGTCAATCAATGATTGGTTATGAAATAGGTGAATAATAGGTGAATAAGTAAATAAGAAGTTTAAATGAGGTCTTAAGGCATGTTTTGCTGAAAAATGTCGATTTTGTGTGCAGCGGGATAAGATTAGTGTCTGTAGTTAGTAGGTCAAAGAAACCTTATTAAGATAAGGAAACCTCTAAGAGTGATTGTTTAGGTCATGTAGGATGATGATAAATGTTGCTAGTTTATCCTAAAAATCTATATAAGTGCACTTCTCGTATTCGGCCTTTTAAGAGTTTTAAGTGTAACGAAGTTTTGGTATGAGCAAGTACACCTTATTAGGTAAGTCAAATGAGGGCTATGACCTAGATTATGTTTTGAGATTTTGTGTGAGTGTTTAAGATAGAAATTAAGAGATGAACAAGCTACAAAATGCAACTAATCAAAAGCATAAAAAGGGCTAGCTTTATTTTCTGAAAAACCGAACCTTGGGACTTGATTTCCTGTGAAGTTTTTATCTTATTTAAGGCTTCGAATCATTGGGAATTTATTTTGTGGAAGAAAATCAAGGGTGAGCTTTTAAAAGTTAGAGAATTCTGTGATTTGAATGAGTTTTGGCTTCATAAGTAAATTGTGAATATAGTTGGGAGTTGTACTTTATTTTCGTTTATAGACAAATTTAGCTTCGGGAGATGTTAAAATGCAGGAGAAATTCTGGAAAAAGAAAATTTTCAGAAAGACTTTGGAGGTTCAAATGGCCCATTTTTGAGCCATGCACGGCTGCAGCTGCACTACAGTGCACAGCGTGAGCATTGCAGCGCACATGTGTGCGTGCAGTGCAAGCTGCAGCACACTAGTGTGCGCACAGTGCGCACACTGCAGCCCCACGATGGGAAGCAGCAGCACATACACGTCCTGCCAGCGTTGCGCATAGGGCTACCCCTATTCGCACCAGCCTGGACAGGCTAGGCCGTGTGCAGCCCAAGCATGCGCAAATCCCAATTTTTGCTATTTTTAATATTATTTTAAGATGAAATGGGATATTTCACCTATGTATTATATAATTTTACTCTTCTCACCAAATTCAGAATTTTATTCCACTTTTTTATAACTTTTGCTCCTTGAAATGTGATTTTAAGCTTAGATTTGGATTATTTTGTTGGTTTAGTAGTTAGAAATAAGATTCTTAACTAAGTTTAAATTGTGGTTTATTGGAAGATTTTGTTGGATTGGCCATTATCTTCTTTAAAACATCAAACTGTTTCCAGAGGTTTAAGCACCAGATCAACAAAGAAGAATCCAACGGTCTTTTACACTGTCTTTTGGTACCAGATAGGTAGGATTCCATCTGTTTTACCATTATAATTCATGCAAGCCTTACTATGTATTATTAGAAGTTAAAAGCGTCGTAAAAAGATCCATGATAATTCCAAAATTTTCATTTTTGACTGGTGCCAAAATATCTAATGGAGCTAAATCGTTTAAGTAAATATATCGGGGAACTATCGGTAAAATCATTGTTATCGGCAAAAGCTGAATGCAATTTGTACGAAGTATTGGGAAATTATGGTTAGAATATTATGATTTTGTCTTCCACTGTCTTCTTGAGCCAATTTGATGGATATGGATTTTTCCACTATCCTCCTCCAAGCATACCACCACCATCTCAGGCAAACAATCGGGAGAATACACAAGTTCTTATTCATGGAAATATAGTGGGGGGAGATCAACATATCTCGATGTTAATTGGTTTTATCATCTTACCTTGTACTAACTTATA
>BKCH01001348.1:0-155414 GCA_008635985.1 Ficus erecta
GGTCCGATTCTCTTCTGTCTCTCAAGTTTTCCGAGAAAATGGCTTCTTCTCTCTCGTTTTTCCTTTCCGTTTCCTTCCCCGCCTCTTCCTCCCTTTTCAATTTTGTTTTCCCTAAAAAATAATTAAATTAATAAAACAAAATCGTCCCCAATAAGTCTCTCTTTATTTACAAATAATTAACCTAAATGATCTGAACTCTTTATAAAATAATAATTTGATCTTTTTTTTTATCGAAAAAGACTCTAAACTCTTAAATATTGATTTTATAATTTTTTCTGTCCAAAATCATTGAATTTCTTACAAAATAAATCTCGTATAATACAGAATATAAAATGTGATAAACATGGACTTCTCCAGCACTATTTTATGTTTTCCAACAAGTCTCTCCTACTATTCTTCATTGCTTACTATGAATGTATCAAACTCTATGTTGATTAAAAATCCTTAAGCAAAACCCCGCTAAAACAAAATATATGTTCAGAAGATTGGGGGCTTAGGGATTAGGAATTGAAAATTTTGTATTGAGAAGACTTATCCTTTGTTTGGATAACATATCCAATTTTGGAAATTGAAATTTTTTTGCAAAAGACTGTTTTCATCAACTTTTTCATCATTCTCTAATTTTGAAAAAGAAAACTATCTCATTTTCAAACTTATTTTGTACATTATCTTTTTGGAAAAAAGAGAATGAATTTTTTTAAAATCTTCTCACAATACACAATTCTCAACACTATTTTTTTTCTCTCAAAACAAACTTTTTGTTTTCAAGAAGAAAATTTTTTACACATCTAAATATTTTTTTATTCTCAAAATAAAAAACTTTCTCATTTAAAACAAGAAAATTTTCTTTTCTGAAAATGGGCGTGCGATCCAAAACGGAGCCTTACTCTGAAGAAGAAGAGAAGGGGATGAAGAGGAAGAGTAAGAGGGAAGAAACGGAAAACCAAGAAAAAAAAAAGGAGGAGGAGCTGGCAGAAGTTGCATAGGTGGAAGAACAAAAGATGAAAGAAGGGAAAAAAAAAATGGAAAAAGGCCACAGAAGCCATGGGCTTAGAAGAAAATAAAAGAAGGGGGGAAAATGAAAATGGTATTAAAAAAAAAAACCATAAGCTGACACATGACGAAATGAAAATGAGAAGAAGAGTACATTGGCTCTTTATATATGTTATTATTATTATTATAAGATTAATATTAAGATTTATTTTTATTTTTTTTTTTTAAGGAGAGTGGTCTGTCTTTTTATGAATTAGCCTGCCTTGTAAGCTCTTCTTGCTCATGGTTGGAAAGAAAATATCCAAAAATTTAGTTTGGTAGAGCTATTTGAATGGTAGCATTTTGAACAAAATTATTTATTTGAAATGGTATTTGGATATTTACAATATGAAAAGAAATATTTGAACAGAATGTTTGAACATGTGTTTGGATATATATTAAAAATAATTCTAATAAATATTAAAAAAACCTATGTCCAACAATTTTTTTTAAATGGAAAGGATCATTCAAATTAAAATGTGATACAAATATCAATACCGAAGACGAAACAAACATGTGGTACAAGAGACACAACTTTTGACTAAAACCTATTATATTAGTAAAATTTAATGAAGTTCAGTTAGAAGGATGTGAGCCGATACCTGTGACAGGAAATTTCTTTCGAATTCCTCGACAATTCTATAATCAAACATGTACAAAGCTCTTTAAAAAAAATACCTACAGTCGATAAAATATTCTGGGCAATCGAGAAATAGTCACTCGCAATACAGAAGCTGCAACTAACTCTGCCTAGCCATAATACTAACGGAACCAACAGACAAATGCCGCTAGATAACAACTCAAGCGGAACACACCACACAAAACACACAAAACAAATCGGAGGTGGGGGAACTACCCATTTGTTACAAAACTAAAACAAAAGCACAAAAACAACAGCATGAAAACAAAAATAACATTGACCGGAAACTTCTTGTCCTATGCAGAACAACCATTCCACCGTGTGCCACAACTCGAAAGAAATCAATCAAGCTCGATTAGAGGTAAGAGATCACTGCACTAACTCCCATATTGCTGGAAGTTCAACGGACTAGATCTAATCAAGAAACTCACAATTAAGACTCACCAAACAACCTATCATCCTCATTAGCCAAGACTTTTCGAACCAAGAAATGGATAACGTCGCACTAACGTGCTTCGATTGAGTTCTGGTCAACAGCGACGGCGAAAGCCTCACACAAAGGGAGTATGCGAAATTTGAGAAAGAAAGAGAGAGAGAGAGACACTTATTTTAGTTACAACGTCCTACAAAATTTTAATAGGATATGGATCAATGGATGTTCATCTTTTGGCTCTGGACATGCAGAGAAAGAATGCTTTTTTTGCTCCGGTAGACCAAAAAAAAAAAGTTAGGGTTAATTTTGAAATGATAAGAGTGTGTAATAAATAAATATAATTATTTTAAAATTAAGAGGGATATATACAAAAAGTATCCAAATATATATTTAATTATAAGACACAATTCAAGTTTAATATTTGGATTTATATTTAATGTAAGGTTAAAAAAACTCAAATGTAATCTACCACCGAAACATGCATTAATATACATAGATCTAAATGCTATTAAGAAAGAAAAAAGCTATAATAACTCTAACAGCCATTTCTATTACATGCTTCAAACGAATACATAATTTTTGGTTTCCTCAGAAAGCTCGGTGATATAGAGAGCTCAATGTTTGTCTTGGCAGCCGTTTGCTTTATAGTTTATAATTTTTTATTTCTTTTTTTTTTTTATATATTGAAAAATACCAGAAAACTATAATATCAACTTTTAAGTATCAATTTATATGGTAAATGGGTTGTCGTTCTTTTATTGATAAATGTTTAAAGTATGTTATATCAATTGATTTTATCTACCAATAAAAATTAACAAGTGAGTTGGCACTTAAAAAATTAGTATTAGAGTTAGTGTCTATAACATTACTCTTTTTTTTTTTTTAAGTTATGTTATTAATTATCAAAGAAATATAAAAAAAAAAAAAAGGCCTTTTAACTGAAACGCGCCATCACCAAAAAACCTTTTAATTAAGTACCCCATTATAAAGCTTCATAAATAAGGTTATCTACAATGAAATAGCATAAAATTTTCTAAAATAAAATAATCATAAAGGTTAAGCGGAGTCCGGTCTTAAATGGAAGATTGATTTCCTAATGTGGGTGTCATATTTGTTTATTTATTTAATTTCGAATATGAGACATGCGATTCGAACTCTGCATCTTTAGGTGAAATCATGTATGATATTATTGCTAAACTATACCTACAACAACTTGTCATATTTATATAATGGAAAGTAGATGATCAGTAATTACCGTAAAGCATTCTATTTTTATAATTGCAACTAGATGCGGATATCTCCTGTAATGATAGGAAAATGAGACCATCACCCTTTCGGCATTTAGCATTGTTATCTACTAAATTTGTCACTTTTGATAAACTATTATCCAAATTTTTAATTTTAATAGCTTATCCTCTAAGCTTTCTAAATTATTGTAATATGTCCATTTGACTTAACTTTCTGTTAAATTTATAACAGAAAACTCAATTACACTTCATGTAAAAATAAAAGAAGATCCCATTCTTTACCAAGAAAATTCTAAATCTAATACAAATCTTCCAATTCAAATCTTTAATTTAATGGAAAGTTAACAAAATGAGTCAAGTTAAAACAATTTAGAAATTTGGGAAGGTAAATTGTCAAAATAAAAAATTTAGAGGACAAGTAGGGTGACAAATTTAGGGGCAACAACGCTAAATAACCCTAAATTTTTTCATCCTAATTACAAGCTACAACCGAAAACTTCAACATTTCTATCCCTTGCAGTTGCAGCAGTTACTACATTTGCATCTCTAATAACTCTATCAGCTTGATAAAAAATTTTAAAAAATAATAATAATTAAAATTAAAAAAAAAAAAAAAAAAACCTTTATCAGCATGCATGCATCTATATAGATAAAAACTATTGTTTTGCAAAACAAGAATCACCATAAAATCATTCAACCAACACAAAAGTCTAGGAACAATGTAGCAAAGAAGCCTAAAATCAATCCAACACAGACTGGCAAACAAACAAAGAAAAATAAAAACACCACTCTTTTAGAGAGTGAGTGAACCATGGCTACATATTCGGCTTTCGCCTTTACCAGTCGCCTCTCCGTTCATCAATCTCTGTCTTTCCTTTTCTTTTCTTCCATCAGTAGACCTGTTTGAAAGAAATTTCTAATCAGAACTGATCTCATTCCAAACTTGAATGCCAAATAGGACTCAGTTGATCAAGGAGAGAGCCAGGTTTTTGTATAGAAAAAAAAAAAAAAAAATCCTTTAGAGCATCAATGACGTTGAATGTCACACTAATAGAGAGTGGGTCTCACAGTAATAAATAGGTGGGTTCCATGTAGTTATACCCGCCCTCTATTAGTAAGTGATGTTTAACATCGTTGATACACCACAGTTGTTCATCGAAAAATGATGCTCACAAGGCAAATAATTAAGCAGAAAAGTATATGAACTCTCAGACTACAAAACAACCTTATTAAGTTTGCTATTAACAAGTTTGTGCATATCATCAAGTAGTGTGATAATTTCAACCAAAAAATAAATAAAGTGAAGATATGCAAACATATAACTTGAGCATGTCCAATGTAATGCCAAATTCGTGTTTGAAACAAAATTTAGCATTTGCAATAAGAAAATCACTCTGTAATATAATACTATCTCCAAATGTTAAATTTTCCAAATACTAAACTTGAAAGGCAAATTTGGCATTTGATTGCTGTAGGTTTGGTGCATTTACTTTTTCATTCAAACATTTTGATAATGTCCTTTCTGAATTATGACAGAAGATAGATAGCATTAAAAAAAAAAAAAAAAAAAAAAGAATTATGCATCGGAAGACGAACGTCATAACTTGCTATTTTCAGACATTTGTGTAACATATATGAAATTTGACATTCTTGTATGCATTGGAGATGGTGTTGAAGTACCTGTATTTTGGAAGAGAAACAGTAAGCAATTATACGAAATTTGAAGACACAAATTTCTCATGCCCATGCTGGTTATTGCTTCTAGAAAATTCATCTAACTCACTGAGATATATCATGCGAATCCCACATCTTTTCACTTCAGCTTTGCAAGAGTTGAAAGTGATTTCTTCTCCCCAGAAATCACTTTTCTCAAGTGAAAAGTTGAATGAGGCCTCTACTACATCATGATAGTCACAGTGTTTCTTAAGGAATTTGCCATCGTTGTGCTGATAGAAGATGAGGACGTGGTCTGAACTTGACTTCTTTTGATCGAAATAAGAGCATCCCTCAAATTCGGATCTAATTTGTAGCTTTGACCATTGATTTTAAGACGGTAATCGTATTTAAAATCGAAAGAGCAGGTCGGATCAGTAGAACAATGGTGGTCGCATGCAACAACAACTGATAGAGCAAAACCCAAGAAGTCGTTATCCCAACGTGGAGGAACCTTGATGTTTATTGAAGGTCCCTGATTTAGATGGCTAAACCACTTTGGAATTTCGTTTCCTGGATAATAAAAGAAGACCTCAGAACAAGTATTGTGCAATATTCTCAACTGGAACTCTGACAATATCTTGTAGCGTGTATGATGATTGAATTTCGAGCATCCGCCAAATAGAATACATAGTTAAGAGAGCCACCGAAACGTTTTACTGCGAGAGGAGTGCTTAAATTCAACACCATCTCCAATGATATGCACTCACTTGCATCAAAAAATTGCATAGACAGTGGAAGCTCCGGTACGCATTGAAGATTCCTACAGGTTTTAACATTAAGCACGATTAGTCTAGAAAGTTCTCTGATGCTTGCAGGTATTCTAGCAAAATCATTTCCTTCTAGATTCAATTCAGACAGCGAGGATAAAAAGCCGAGCCATTCAGGAATTTCTGATACATTGCAGTAACTCAGGTCCAGATGAGTCAGAGAGTGCAAATCAAGTTTCTTGGCAAGTACATTTCCAAGTTTTGAACAACCAGTAAGGGAAAGGTACTTAAGACACTTCATGTTGAGGCAGTTCGGGACATATTCCAGATTCTCACACTGACGCATATCCAAGTTTTGAAGCCCAATTAGATTTCCAATCGACGACGGTAAGGCTTGTATAGCTGTTCTGCTTAAGTTGAGAAACTCTAAATGATTCATGTGCTCCGAGATTTCAGGGAAGTTCTTCAATTTTGAGCAACCGAAAAGGTTAAGAGACTCGAGAGATTTCAACTTACAAAAGCTGGTTGGGAGGATGGCAAGGCTCTTGCAACTGTTGAGATTAAATTCCTTCAGAAAAGAGAGATTTTCGATTGATGCCGAGGGAATTTGCTCGATAGCTGTGAGGCTCACATCCAAAATTGTTATGTTCTTTGGAACCTCTGGAAACTTGTCAAGAGAGGCGCAGCCACTTAGTCGAAGAGAGGTCATAGACTCCAGATTACGAATGCTACTTGGAAGATTCTTTAGGAATTTACAGTTTTCAAGATTCAAGTGAACAAGATTGTTTAGAAACCCGATTGAAGAAGGCAATTCTTCCACTGCAGTTGAATTCAAGTCAACCAACTTCACATTCCCAAGAATCTCTGGAGGAGTTCTAAGATTCGAGCAGCCACCAAGTCTAATTGAACCTAGAGCTTTTGTATCATACGTCAACTGCAACTTAGAATCAAGATTATCACGACTTCTAATGTTTATCGGAGGAACGTAAACTAAGCTCGTGCAGTGATCAAGATTTACACTTCGAAGGTTTGTAGCTCGGGAGAGATCTGGAATTCTGACGAGCTGCTTCGTGTAACTGAGATCGAGATGTTTTAAATTCCTAAGATCCTGTTCCAAAAAGAGTATTAACTTCAATAACTAAGTATTTACTTCATGCTCTATGTTTAATAGAACAAGAAAGTAAAACATACCAGGACTCCATCGCAGAGCTGCGTAAGCGTGCTGTTGCAGATCTCAAGTTGAACAAGGTTCCGCGCCTTAAATTTTGGTGGCAAAGATTCCGAAGGGTAGTCTTGCCAACTAAGATATCTTAGAGAATTGGGAAGAGAACGAAGATCTTGACGAAGGTACACTTTGTGGTTGTCGGAATCATTTGAGTTATAAATTTTGAGCAATCTAAGATTATCCATCTTTGGAATACTGTGGGGCTCATGTATATATCTTCATCAATCTTAGACATGTCTAAGAATATTCCTTCAATTGTTGCGCTCCCCTAACGATAACATAACAATTCAAGGATACATGAGTATGCAAGTGTGGACAAGAATTCAAGCATGGATGCACCGAAAGAAAAAAAATAAAAAATGAAAAAAGAAAATTCAATGTGATGGCACTTACTTTATTCTTCTTTAACACATGACAAGCATCTTCTGAAGTCCACAACCTACTGCGTTTTCCGGGCGTTTTGGACTGTTGACGAACGATATTCCAACCCATTTCTTGTAACAAGTCATGCATCCAGAGCTCGTTGTCGCGCGTGATTGTTATGAGGCACATGTCAACGAGATTATCTATTCCTATTTTCGCAAAGGAATCACACCCATTTAGTATGTCTTCTACATGATGTCTATTCTCCCCTTTAAAGAAACATGATATATCAAGAAATATATCCTTTTCTGTTTCATCTAGCCCGTCATAACTTATTCTTAGCACACTCTGAATGTCATCATGTGGAACTTTTTTCAGTTTCTCCAATGCCATTTCCCAGCACTCTCTACTTTGCGACCGAAAGGAGCCAAAGTAAGAACCCAAAACCTTGAGAGCTAATGGGATGCCTCCAGCGTATTTGACAACCTTCTTGGAAAGCTCCATATAATCTTTAGTAGGAGAGTTTCCTTTAAAAGCTTTCAAAGTGAAAAGGCGAAGAGAATCATCGAAATCCAATCCCACAACGTTGTGTATTTCGTCAACTCCAATTACCCGAAGTACTCTCTGATCTCTTGTTGTTACAATAATTCGACTGTCATTGCTAAACCAATCACAATCTCCAACTAAAGGCTCTAAAAGCTTTGCCTTATCCACATCATCTAGTACAACAAGCACCTTTCGGCGGCGGAGCCTATCTTTGACAAAAGGCGATACGAAAGACGGGGTTCCTGCGTTTTTATTTCCTTCGTCTAACAAACTCTCCAAAAGCTTATTTCTTAAATTAATCAACCCATTGGCTGATTTTGATACTTCTCTTACATTTGCAAGAAAGCAACTACTCTCGAATTGATGCCGGATTCGGTTGAAAACAACTTCGGCAAGGGTTGTCTTGCCTATACCACCCATGCCCCAAATGCCTATAATCCGAACCTTTGGTGAGCCATTCCATAATAACCCTTCAACTTTCTTAGCATGTCCATGAATTCCAAATAAGTTCTTGAAATTATCACTCGGCGATATAAGATTCAACTTCTTTAGAATGTCATTAGCAATATCTTCAACCAATTTGGACTCCGGCCTAGAATACACAAAAAGAAAATTATTTATTGCTACAAAATTAAGGAATTTATAATTTTTTTTTTAGGAAGCTATAAGGACACACCATTAATACTATGAATTAATGTTCAAATTATCATAAATTTGTGTCCCTAAATAATGTTTTGATACAGGCTACAGCATACTCCTTTAACACACCATAAAATTAAGCATTCTAAAGAGCTAGTGTTCAAATTGATTTCAAGTCACATGTGTGTGTATATAAATATGTATATATAACAAAAAAGCTGAAGTTAAAGCAAAACCTGACGACCCGTGAATCCCAGCCAGATAAATTGGCTGATTCTGTCAAAGCTTGCCCTCCACTTCTGCACCATGTCGATTTTAAACCAAAACCGGTTTTCGTGTTCGACAAATGCGTCTCCATAGCTTCCTTGTTGTTTCCGAATATGCGATGGATCTACGTTGTAAAACACAGGCACGACAATCTGTCCGTCTTTTTTATGGCATTCAAGGATCTGCACGAGCTCTCCTAAGCACCACGAGGAAAAAGCATAATTCTCCGAGAAGGCAACTATTGAAATCTTGGACTCCTGAATTGCTCTAAGAAGTGTAGGTGAAATCTCATCCCCTCTCTCAAGACTTTTCTCGTCCATGTAGACTTGAACATGCTTATGACGCAAAGCAGCGTAAAGATGACTTACGAAATTATCACGAGTATCCTCGCCTCGAAAACTAAGAAAGACGTCGTGTTTCTTCATAGTGGGATTAGAAGAAGAAGAAGAAGGTTCAACCACACTCATAGCAATTCAGAAGCTTTACATAAGCCGTGAAATGGAAGACTTTGGTATTCACGTCATGAAGTTGCTAGAAAATTTCTGGATCTAATAAATTAATAAAGGAAGACTTGTGTATTTTAATGTCAATAAGTAGAGTTAAAAGTTGTTAGGCGATATTATTAGAGAAAGAGTTTTAGAGAGAGAGAAAGATAGAGAGAGAGAGAAAGATATGAGAATGAAAGATAAATTCTCATTAAACTAAAAGTTGGTTACAGCTAAGAATAAATACTCTATTCAAGCCAATCATAAGTCTCCACGTATACAAGCTATAACACCCCGCCCCCCTTCAAACTAAGAGTGGATATTTTTTCAACTCTTAGTTTGAATCTCATCTAACAAAACGAGTGCTAGAAATGGCCTTAGTAAAAACATCAGCCGTTTGATCTTGAGAGGGAACATGCTTAATCTCCACCTTCTTCTGCAAAACCTTTTCTATGACAAAGTAAAGGTCCAGTTCTATATGCTTTGTTCGAGCATGAAGAACTGGATTTCCAGCTATCATTACTGTGCTAATGTTGTCACACCATATAACTGAATTAGTGGCTTGAGGTACTTGAAGTTCTCCCAGTAAGGACTGCAGCTAGGTAAGTTCTGCAACCAGATTAGCTAAGGCTCGAAATTCAGCCTCTGTTGAAGACCTAGAGACTGTGTGTTGCTTCTTTGAACACCAGGACACGAGGTTAGGACCTAGATAAACACAATAGCCTGATGTTGATCTCCTGTCATCCAAATCTGAGGCCTAATCAGCATCACAAAATCCAACAAAACTCAAGCCTTGTGAATCAGCTTTCCTTAGATGGAGTCCATAGTCCAAGGTTCCAGCTAAATATCTCAATATCCTCTTTGCCGTTTTCCAGTGAGCCTCTAAGGGATTATGCATAAATTGGCATACCCGATTGACACCATAAGCTATCTCTGGCCGTGTGATGGTGACATACTGTAGGGCACCAACAATGCTCTGATACAATTGAGGACTTTGCACTGGATCACTTCTATAGGCTGTCAATCTTAACCCATGTGTCATAGGGGCAGAGATTGGCTTGGCAAACTGCATCTTGGCCTTGGCTAGAAGATCTGTAATATATTTGGTCTGAGACAAGTGCAGACCAGATTCAGTGTGTCTAACCTGAATCCCAAGGAAGTACTCAACCTCTCCAAAATCCTTGAGTGCAAATGTCCCATTCAGCTGGTCTACTAGATTCTGTACAGCATGGTTGTCATTCCCTGTCAACAAAATGTCATCCACATATACCAATACAAACAGGCTTGTCTGAGGAGTTATCTTAACAAATAGGGACTAATCAGACTTGGCTGACACAAAACCAAGAGAAATCAGTGTACCATAGAGTTTCTCAAACCAAGCACGTGGTGCTTGTTTGAGTCCATACAGTGACTCATGAAGTCTACAAACCTTGTGTGGGCTGCTAGGGTTCTAAAAACCAGAGGGTTGCTCCATATAGACTTCTTCCATTAGATCCCCATTAAGAAAAGCATTATTGACATCAAGTTGTCGAACTGACCAACCTCTAGAGAGAGCAACAGTGAGCATAACCCTGATTGTTGTAGGCTTGACCACAGGGCTGAAAGTTTCATTGAAGTCAAAACCAGCCACTTGATGAAACCCCTTTGCTATTAACCTAGCCTTATACTTATTCACCGCACCATCAGGATTCTCCTTCACTTTAAAGACCCATTTACAGCCAATAGCCTTCCTTCCTACTGGAAGATCAACTAATGACCATGTACCATTTCTCAGCAGGACCAAAAACTCATCTTCCATTGCATGTTTCCACTTCAGATCTTGCAATGCATCATCAATTGTTGCATGCTCTTTGCTGGCCATGAACACTTTTGGTCTTCGAGTACCATCCTTACTTCTAGTGCTCATGGAGTGAGTGGGAGCAGCACCTGTCCTTCTTGAGTTGTCAACATTTTGGAACCTGTCTGTAACAATAGGAGTAGGAACAGATCTAACAACAATTGTATCATCCATGTTTTCAAGTTAGAACATGACACTGGTTTAGGAATGGAGACTGGTTCAGAGACAGGAATAGGCACAGGTTTTGGTGATACATTGGAAACGTTGGGAGAGGAAACAGAACAAGGTTGAGGAAGTGCTGTATAGAGGACAAAGGAACAGTAGGTTGTGACTCTTTGGCAACTTGTTGAGCAAAGGGAAATGTTGTACTCATCAAAGAGAACATCTCTAGAGATGAAAATTTTTCCAGATGAATCTAGACACTTGTATCCCTTGTGATTCAAGCTATAGCCCAAAAAGGTGCAGGGAGAGGAGTGAAAATTGAATTTATGATGACTATAAGGTCTAGAGTTTGGAAAACACAAACAACCAAAGACCCTTAACTGAGAATAAACGGGAGGAGTGTGAAAGAGCTTTTCTAGTGGGGACATACCTTGAAGAACAGGAGTAGGCAGCCTGTTATGCAGAAAAACTGAAGCCCTGAAAGCTTCATCCCAAAACTTTAAGGGCATAGAGGCTTTTGCAAGCAAAGTAAGACCATGTTCAACAATTGTCCTATGTTTTCTCTCTGCTAGGCCATTTTGTTCATGAGTATAAGAACAAGGAAGTCTATGAACAATACCAAAAGATTGTAACAGGTTAGTAAAAGGCATGTATTCACCTCCCCAATTAGTTTGGACAGCAAGAATCTTAGAACCAAGTTGCAACTAACAAGCTTTTTAAAATTTTCAAAGGTTTGAAGAGTTTCTGACTTTTGCCTAAGCATATAGATCCAAGTGAACCTAGTAGCAGCATCTACAAAATGAACATAATAACGATATTCATTTGTAGAAACTATAGGTGAAGGACCCCATAAATCAGAGTGAATCAATTGCAGTGGTTTAGTATATTCTGTGTTAGAACTAGGAAAGGGAAGCTTGTGCAATTTTCCCAAACAACACGCTTGAAATAGGGAAGGAACCACTTAATTGGAATAGGAAATGTCACATTTATCAAGAACAGCTTTTACAACTTTATCAGAAGGGTGGCCAAGTCTATTATGCCACAAATCAAACAGTGTAATGCCCCGGCCATCTACGTAGGGCCGACTACGTAAACGTGGGCCGTTACTTTACTTACTTGACTTACTTCTTAGTTTCTAATACTTGAACTTTCAGAAAATTTCAGAATAAATTTTTTTTTTCGTTATTATTAATTTTTTTTTAACGCAACTTAATTAAACTTATCCATATGGGTAAACTTCACCATGCCTACTTATTACTTGTTAAGCCGATTAAAAGGTCACACATAACCTTTTAAACCGGACTTTTGAAACATCACATGCATAACATGGTACATATTACTTAATCATACATGTACAAGTTCATAGTTTAAAGAGTTTGCGGAAAATCTGCATAGTGATATCCCACACCACCCTTCACTTGCCGCATCATCCGCATGGCCCACCAGTTGAGCTGCAGGCTTTTTACCTACAATATGAAATATACTAATGAGCTTACGCTCAGCAAGTACAAACTTAATCTCACAAAACATAACAAATATCGTGCAACTTATGCATGAACCATTTATGATCAATTATGTATCTCTTATGCTCCATTATGGACTTATTAACTTGTTTAAAATATGGGCCCCTGGTGTACGTACCAAATGCGCGCAATCCACAGAAAGTTAGGGTTTGCAAGGTCCCTAATAATTCTTGGAATCATGTAAGCCTTCACGATCTGGCGGAAGGTCTAAAAATTTTCTTGAACATACATAATCCTCCACGATCTGGCGGGAGGTTGGTACGACACTTAATCTTTACTTGTCTTGGTTAGTCTTAATCTTGTTATTTTTCCGAGACTAAGATTCTTTACTTATGATCTTATTAGTCATGATGCATGCGATTCATGAACATGGCATGACATAAAGATCAATAGCATAAAACAACTTGTGGCATGTTTTATAACATGGTATTATCATAGCATGTACATACTCAAGGCAAAATGGTAAAAACATGTCATATACATAAACATGACATATCATGGCATACATGTAAACATATCATACTTGAAAATAATTTACTATTTTTTATACTGTAGGTGAGGTTTGTACTTGTCTGATGTCCTATGCTCTTGGTCTAATGTTCCAACAAGGTACATCCACAGGTTTAATTCCTATTTTCACAAAAGACATAAGATAAGGATCATCTTATCTTATCGTAAATCATTACATTCAATGCCGGTATCCTTAACCAGCATTCATCAGTAACCCTAGTTACATGTCTCCCATATACTACAATGATATCTGATTCGGTTACTAAATATAACCCTATGGCACATGACTTAATTACAATCAAACAATATCTTGTTTGATTATTTAATGAAGTCTTGGGTTCATGGCCCAATCATATTTGAATGATACCATATTAGGTTACTATGGCCCAATTACTTTCAAAGTACTACCACATTAGGTTTCTATCGGTAACCATAGGGTAACGCCCAATTAAAACTTTGTCAAGTTTTCTTTAAAAATCTTTTGTAAAACTTTATATTCCTTATAAAAACAATATTTTTATAAAACCGTAACTTTTAAGCAAAAACAGTTAAAAACTATCAAACTCTGAAAAAAAATATTTGAAAACAGTTTCTTAATTTCAGTTATCAGTGCATGTGCAGGAATTTCCTGCTTTTGCACTGTTTTCTGAAAATCCTGTGCAAGAATTTTCTATTTTCTGCACAGTTTTTAAGATCAAATTTTATCTTAATAATCTGTTTAGAATTTGAAAAGGTTTTCTTCATGAAAGTTGTAGACCTCAAATAATACTACAACTTTTGAGTTTTGCACTGTTTTCTGAAAATCCTGTGCAAGAATTTTCTATTTTCTGCACAGTTTTTAAGATCAAATTTTATCTTAATAATCTGTTTAGAATTTGAAAAGGTTTTCTTCATGAAAGTTGTAGACCTCAAATAATACTACAACTTTTGAGTTTTACTCAAAACCTAATTCTGCCTTAAATTTGTTCATATCCCTGGTTGAAACCAGCTGGCCGTGCACAGAATCTGGGCAGACCAGGGCTCGGGTTTTCACAAAAAAAGGAAGCCTTTGGAGCTTAGTTTTTAAAATCTGTCTAAGTTAGCCCCTAGGATTTTCAATTTTCTACAACTTTGTAGTTTTAAGTTTTCCCAAATTCGGCCTCTAAGGGCCTCAAAATCACGTTTAAAAAAAGCTGCCCAGTTTTACCCGAAAACAGGCAGTTTCGTTTTAGGTCAAATTTTACGTAAAATTACGCACACACTACCTCAAACGGTTAAAACCTTGAGCCTATGACAAGCATGTAGCGCATTACATAATGTTTTCATTATCATACACTCATTTCTTATCTATACAACCTTCATACAAACCCAAATGGTAATCTATACCAAATTAGGGTTTTTCTTGAATCCTAAATACAACATACATCACCTTTTTCCATATTCATTTATAAAATATTATCTTTGAGTATGTGAGGACATAAAACAAACATACAGTAGGCATTCACACAAACACATAATCGCTAGCACAAATTATCATAAACATGCATCAAACCATAATTAGAGACCACCAAACCCTATTCAAGCACCTTCAAGCAATCACTATAAACCCTAGTGCATGAAACTAAAAAGTGAGCTTGTGCTCTTACATTCCCAACATGGAAATACACTTAAATCTTGAATCAAACTTAATTGAAGAACTAGAGGGTGAAAAGGTTTACCTCAAGATCCAAGTGAGTGGATCTACACTATGGTTGAGAAATTTTCATCAGACTCCACCAACACCACAAATCCGACCTCTCTCTCTCACTATTTTTTTTTTTTTGGCTCGGCTTCTAGGGGAGAAAAGACTAGAGAATGAGCTGTAAATTTTTGGGTTTCACTAAATGCTCACAAAGTGCACCCACCTCACCTATTTATAGGTGAAAATAATTTCATTTATAGGATTATTTTTATTTCTAGAATTGCATAATGGTCCCCAAGAGCAAAATATTTGCTCATAGACCTAATGAGGTGGCCAGCCATATAGGGAAGCTCAAAATTTGGCCAAGAAAGCAAGGCCAATGTGCTTATTCACCAAGCCTAAAAAGCATGACTTGTCAAACTCTCCAATTTCTTATTTGTCATGCTTAATAAATAAGGTGATTTTTATTTCTAAAATTGCATATTGGTCCTCAAGAGAAAAATTTTTGCTCATAGACCCAATGAAGTGGCCGGCCATATAGGGCCATGTGGAAACTTGAGATGAAAGTAATCCTTTCATACATATCTCTAACTTATTCTCTTTGGTTTCCAAGGTAACTATTGTAACTAAACTTGTAACCGATCATTGGCCTAGTTGGATTTGGAGGCTTAGTTAGAAAAATTCATAGTTCAAAAATTTACACACTTATCTACAATCACTCATTTTTCTTAAACTTGCACATTGGTCCCTAAAGACAAAATATTTACATTTTAGTCCCTATGAGGTGGCCGGCTAAGGTGGAGGCACTTAGCTTCCAATTCTTGCTTAGTCATTCATTTTAATACTTTTCTCAATTTTCTAAGATCCATAATTATTTACTTTTCTTAAAATTGCATATTGGCCCCTAAGGATAAAATATTTACACTTTAGTCCTTGAAGGTGGCCGGCTATGGTGGAGCCACTTGGCTTCCAATTCATGCATAATTATCCACTTGATTCCAAAAATCCATTAATATAAATATGCAGTCCATCTTTATACTAATGCAGATATTTCAAATACTGTTTTCAACTAATAACAATATAGTTATATTGGACTACAGTCCAGAATTTATTTGTACTTATCCGGACAGCGTATGGATTTTTCTTAGGACTTAAAGCTACTTAGTCCTTATTTTCCTAAATAATGTGCTTGATTTTTCTAGGGTGGTCTTGAACCTTATTCTTGCTTATTTGTCCGTAATGACGGTTTATCGCAGTATAATTTCCATACTGTTAATTACACTGCAGTATCGTCTTAGTCAAACCTAAGGTCAACCTGGTCAAACTTTGACCGGAATAAAAATCATAAATTTCTATTATACTCTTTTCTCAAAAGGTCTTGTGCTTGGCTAAGCAAACTACTATTAAGTCTCATAGCTAATTAAACGAGAACTCAAATATATACTAATATTGAACTCAGATCATGAGCTTCATATCTACATACATGATTTAGACTTAGATTTTCCTTGTATCTAAGGAAATCACAAGTCATCAAAATTTCGGGTTATTACATTCTACCCTCCTTAAAAAAAATTTCATCTTCGAAAATTGGAACAATTCTAGGTGGCTTTTCTTCAAATCATCTTCACATTCTCATGTCTCTTATATGGAACCATAATCTTATTTCCATATCATCATAATTTCATACCTTCATATCCTCATACTTTCATATCATCATACATTCATACTTTCATATCGTCATACTTTCATACCTTCATATCATCATACTTTCATACTTTCACGTCCTCATACTTTCATATTTTCATGCTGCATCACAGGAACTATCTGCATAAAAAGCTTAGCAAGTATATCATATAACTTGTCACAGTTGTAATGCATATCATATTATATGACTTTTCCATACTAGAAAAGTATATCATATCATATAGCTTTTCACACTTGAAAAGCGTATCATATTATATCATATATTGAAAATATTTCTCTTTAACTTTAGTTGAGGGGCTCAGCAAGCATATTATAGTAAAATATTTTTCTTTAAATTTAGCTGAGGCTGCGGACCCTCTAGTACAATATTAATCTCGTGCTATTATAACCCTTTACTTTTCATAATGGCCCTTTTTAGAACTCGTCCCCTTCTTGGAACTCGCTTCCTCAAGGATTCGGCTCTTTACATAACATGATGGCCCTTACATAACATAATTTGGTTATAATAAGCATAAGATTAAGCACTATACTTAAAAAAATTTTCTTTGAATCTTTTCCAAGTTAATCATGGAAAACAATAATAAATAGTATAATTGAAAACATTTTTCATAACATAATATCGTTCGAATGATGCAATAGAAGGTATACTTATATCATATCAACTAGCTGCTTGCTAGCTAATAGAAACTTATCTTTTGCCTTCAATATCTCCTTCATAGCACAAAGGCATAATCATAACTCTGGGGACGATCTAAAACTTCCTATTATTACATAATTTCTATTACTCAAAAGGTTGTATATAGTCGACATTAGTCAAACCATTATATGTCGACTCCAAGGTTGCTGCTATCGATCTCAACCTCATTAACTTCATCATCAGACTCATGGCATCATCATGGCCTATTAAATTGTTGTTGGTAACATCCAACTCATATTGGCACATTGCCTAGTTGTTACCCCCAAGCTAAGGCATCACCAAACTTTTTCCCATATCTAATATTATTCTTATGAGGCAAAAGTTTCACAAACATGAAACTTAACTTCCATGGTGTTGATCTAATTCCTTAGAATGAAAAATTCATGGTTATCACCATACCGAGGTGAGGTAATAGGCTATCTAATCTCGAAGCCTATTCATTTCTTATTGCTACTCTAGCAATTATCATTATAACTTAGCTACTACAGTTGCAAGATTATGCTCTTGCAAAAAAAATTAGTTCGTTCGTACGCACGGCGAACCATCTTCTAATTCTAGTTCTTAATTCTTCACATTTCTAATACCCATTCTTTCATTCATATCTTATCATATCCTATCATGCAAACCTCATAACTTATCATATCAAGCTAAGGATTCATCATGATCTTTTCATATCATATCGTAAGCTTATCCACCACATACACATCATGGTAATTTTAGGATCGCGGTAATGCATATGTATAACATATGTGATCACACAAAATTAAAAGTATCACGGGTATCATCCTCCGTGCGACCATTGATGAGATATGCTTATAATAATCGTAAGCTTATCCACCACATACACATCATGGTAATTTTAGGATCGCAGTAATGCATATGTATAACATATGCGATCACACAAAATTAAAAGTATCACGGGTATCATCCTCCGTGCGACCATTGATGAGATATGCTTATAATAAGCAATATCTTAACTAATTCTAACTAAAGAATAAAAAATAATTTAACTTACTTGGGCAATTGCAGAAACGATGCAAAGCAAAGTGAAGTAAGCTGGCAGGATACCGCTCTGATACCACCTTAGATACAAGCAGAATCTAAGTCTGAATCATGTATGTAGATATAAAGCTCATGATCTGAGTTGAATATCAGTATATGTTTGAGTTCTCGTTTAATTAGTTACGAGACTCAATAGTAGTTTGCTTAGCCAAACATGAGGCCTTTTGAGAAAATGGCAGAATAGAAATTTATGATTTTTATTCCGGTCAAAGTTTGACCAGGTTGACCTTAGGTTTGACTAAGATGATACTGTTGTGTAATTAACAATATAAAAATTATACTGCGATAAACCGTCATTACGGACAAATAAGCAAGAATAAGGTTCAAGACCACCCTAGAAAAATCAAGTACATTATTTAGGAAAATAAGGACTAAGTAGCTTCAAGTCCTAAGAAAAATCCATACGCTGTCCGGGTAAGCGCAGATAAATTCTGGACTGTAGTCCAATACAACTATACTGTTATTAGTTGAAAACAGTATTTGAAATATCTGCATTAGTATAAAGATGGACTGCATATTTATATTAATGGATTTTTGGAATCAAGTGGATAATTATGCATGAATTGGAAGCCAAGTGGCTCCACTATAGCTGGCCACCTTCAAGGACTAAAATGCAAATATTTTGTCCTTAGGGGCAAATATGTAATTTTAAGAAAAGTAAATAATTATGGATCTTAGAAAATTGAGAAAGTATAAAAATGAATGACTAAGCAAGAATTGGAAGCTAAATGCCTCCACCT
Organism: Ficus erecta; assembly: GCA_008635985.1. Classification (NCBI taxonomy): domain Eukaryota; kingdom Viridiplantae; phylum Streptophyta; class Magnoliopsida; order Rosales; family Moraceae; genus Ficus; species Ficus erecta. The sequence goes on from BKCH01001348.1 coordinate 19,196, forward strand.
TAGCCGGCCACCTCATAGGGACTAAAGTGTAAATATTTTATCTTTAGGGGCCAATGTGCAATTTTAAGAAAAATGAGTGATTGTAGATAAGTATGTAAATTTTTGAACAATGAATTTTTCTAACTAAGCCTCCAAATCCAACTAGGTCAATAATCGGTTACAAGTTTGGTTACAATAGTTACCTTGGAAACCAAAGAGAATAAGTTAAAGATAGGTATGAAAGGATTACTTTCATCTCAAGTTTCCACATGGCCCTATATGGCCGGCCACTTCATTGGGTCTATGAGCAAAACTTTTGCTCTTAAGGACCAATATGCAATTTTAGAAATAAAAATCACCTTATTTATTAAGCATGACAAATAAGAAATTGGAGAGTTTGACAAGTCATGCTTTTTAGGCTTGGTGAATAAGCACATTAGCCTTGCTTTCTTGGCTAAGTTTTGAGCTTCAACTAGCATGTCTTTCCACATGACTCTATATGGCCGACCACCTCATTAGGTTTATGAGCAAATATTTTGCTCTTGGGGACCATTATGCAATTCTAGAAATAAAAATAATCCTAGAAATGAAATTATTTTCACCTATAAATAGGTGATGTGGGTGCACTTTGTGAGCATTTAGTGAAACCCAAAAATTTGCAGCTCATTCTTTAGTCTTTTCTCCCCTAGAAGCCGAGCCAAAAAGAAAAAAAATAGTGAGAGAGAGAGGTCGGATTGGTGGTGTTGGTGGAGTGTGAAGAAAATTTCTCAACCATAATGTAGATCCACTCTCTTGGATCTTGAGGTAAACCTTTTCACCCTCTAGTTCTTCAATTAAGTTTGGTTCAAGATTTAAGTGTATTTTCATGTTGGGAATGTAAGAGCACAAGCTCACTTTTTAGTTTCATGCACTAGGGTTTATAGTGATTGCTTGAAGGTGCTTGATTAGGGTTTGGTGGTCTCTAATTATGGTTTGATGCATGTTTATGATAATTTGTGCTAGCGATTATGTGTTTGTGTGAATGCCTACTATATGTTTGCTTTATGTCCTCACATACTCAAAGATGAGGTTTTATGAATGAATATGGAAAAGGTGATATATGTTGTATTTAGGGTTCAAGAAAAACCCTAATTTGGTATATATTACCATTTGGGTTTGTATGAAGGTTGTATAGATAAGAAATGAGTGTATGATAATGAAAACATTACGTAACGCGCTGCATGCTTGTCATAGGCTCACGGTTTTTAACCGTTTGAGGTAGTGTGCATGTAATTTTACGTAAAATTTGACCTAAAACGAAACTGTCAGTTTTCGAGTAAAATTGGGTTGCATTTTTTAAACGTGATTTTGAGGCCCTTAGAGGCCGAATTTGGGAAAACTTAAACTACAAAGTTGTAGGAAATTGAAAATGCTAGGTGGCAACGAAGACAGATTTTAAAAATTAAGCTCCAAAGGCTTCCGTTTTTGTGAAAACCCGAGCCTTGGTCTGCTTAGACCCTGTGCACGGCCAGCTGGATTCAACCATGGATATGAATAAATTTAAGGCAGAATTAGGTTTTGAGTAAAACATAAAATTTGTAATATTATTCGAGATCTACAACTTTCATGAAGAAAACTTTTTCAAATTCCAAACAAATTGTTAAGATAAAATTTGATTAAAAACTGTGCAGAAAATAGGAAATTCCTGCATAAGATTTTCAGAAAACAGTGCAAAAGTAGGAAATTCCTGCACATGCACTGATAACTGAAATTAAGAAACTGCTTTCAAAGATTGTTTTCAGAGTTTGAAAGTTTTTAACTGTTTTTGCTTTAAAAGTTACGGTTTTATAAAAATACTATTTTTATAAGGAATATAAAGTTTTACAAAAGATTTTTAAAGAAAACTTGACAAAGTTTTAATTGGGCCTTACCCTATGGTTACCGATAGTAACCTAATGGGGTAGTACTTTGAAAGTAATTGGACCCTAGTAACCCAATAGGGTATCATTCAAATATGATTGGGCCATGAACCCAAGACTTCATTAAATAATCAAACAAGATATTGTTTTATTGTAATTAAGTCATGTGCTCTAGGGTTACATTTAGTAACCGAATAAGATATCATTGTAGTATATGGGAGACATGTAACTAGGGTTACTGATGAATGCTGGTTAAGAATACCAGCATTGAATGTAATGATTTACAATAAGATAAGATGATTCTTATCTTTTGTCTTTTGTGAAAACAAGAATTAAACCTGTTGATGTGCCTTGTTGAAACATTATACCAAGAGCATAGGACATCAGGTAAGTACAAACATCACCTACAGTATGAAAAATAGTAAATTATTTTCAAGTATGACATGTTTACATGTATGCCACGATATGCCATGTTTATATATATGACATGATTTTACTATTTTGCCATGAGTATGTACATGCTATGATAATACCATGTTATAAAACATGCCACAAGTTATTTTATGCCATTGATCTTTATGTCATGATATGTTCATGAATCGCATGCATCATGACTAATAAGATCATAAATAAAGAATCTTAGTCTCGAAAAATTAACAAGACTAAGACTAAACCAAAATAAGTAAAGATTAAGTGTCGTACCAACCTCCCGCCAGATCGTGGAGGATTATGTTTTTTTAAGAAAATTTTCAGACCTTCACCCAGATCATGAAGGCTTACATGATTCCAAGAATTGTTAGGGACCTTGCAAACCCTAACTTTCTGTGGATTGCGCACATTTGGTATGTACACCAGGGGCCCATATTTTAAACAAGTTAATAAGTCCATAATGGAACATAAGAAATACATAATTGATCATAAATGGTTCATGCATAAGTTACATGATATTTGTTATGTTTTGTGAGATTAAATTTGTACTTGCTGAGCGTAAGCTCATTAGTATATTTCATATGTAGGTAAAAAGCCTGCAGCTCAACTGGTGGGCCATGCGGACGATGTGGCAAGTGAAGAGTGATGTGGGATATCACTACGCAGATTTTCCGCAAACTCTTTAAACTATGAACTTGTACATGTATGATTAAGTAATATGTACCATGTTACGCATGTGATGTTTCAAAAGTCCGGTTTAAAAGGTCATGTGTGACCTTTTAATCGGCTTAACAAGTAATGGGTAGGCATGGTGAAGTTTACCTATATGGATAAGTTTAATTAAGTTGCGTTAAAAAATTAATAATAACGAAAAAAAAATATATTCTGAAATTTTCTGAAAGTTCAAGTATTAGAAACTAAGAAGTAAGTTAAGTAAATAAAGTAACGGCCCACGTTTATGTAGTCCACCCTACGTAGATGGTCGGGGCGTTACAGTACAAGACTTATTGGGTACATCAGTAGACACTAAACTAGGAGTGTTGACAGAAGAAGCAAAAACTGTGGGTTTGTGCTCCTGTGGAACTGATGATGACTGAGAAGTGAGGTCAGGACTGTGTTGGAGAGCAATCTGAGTGTTATCAAACACATAGAGCCCATCCTTAAGCTTCCCCATCAGCAAAATAGTATGAGTGGCCTGGTCCTTGACAAAACAAACAGTGGAATGAAATTCAAAATACACATTGTTATCATGGGCAAACTTAGAGACACTAAGAAGATTTTTTGTAATTTTAGGAACATGAAGTAATTGCTTTAACAGTAGACACCTAGAAGATTCTAAAGGTGAGGTAAACATGGATTGACCAACATGAGTGATAGTTAGACCCTTACCATCACCAACATAGAGTTGTTCAGGTCCATCACACCCAATCTTTGACATCAGGTTCGAGGCTTCAGAAGTGACATGATTAGTAGCCCCTGAATCAGGATACCAATTGTTGTCACAGACTGTCTCAGGAGTAGCAAGCATGGCACTGAGTTGAGGATCCTCTGAGTTGTGAGATGATTCACCACCCTTGTGCTCGACCAGAAAATTGCCTTGGTCCCTTATAAGAGGGATCAAACCTGTAATAACACTGCAGCATCTCATGACCCACTTTGTGACAAACCACCTTATTAACTCCAGAATTGGCAGGATTCCAATTACCACTCGAGTTCCAACCAGTGTTCCAATTCCCACGACCACCAGTGAACCTGCCACCACCATTAAAACGCCCTCTGCCACTAGAAGGGCCCCCACGACTATTAGGGAAAGAGACACCATTGTTATTAGAACGAAAACCAGAAGCTCCACGATCAGAATTGTGATAAAACTGTTTCTTGTTTTGGGCATAATTTGCAGTAGCTACATTAGCCAAAGACGAGTCAAGTGACTTAGCATTCTTGTCAAGCTTGACTTCATAGGCAAGAAAAAGGGCCTCAACATCTTCAACTGAGTAATTATCTATCCTTGAACTAATAGCTAATTCAACACAATCATATTCCAAATGTAAACCCTCAAAAATTGCATCAATTTGATCCTTTACAGTCATATTATGACCTACTAGGGCTAAACGATCATAAACCCTCGGATCTTGAGTAGATACTCATTAATTGTTAAAGATCCCTTCTTGGTAGATTGGAGTTGGGTTTTAAACTGTGTTACCTTGGCTCTTATCTGACTGGCAAAATACACTTCAATCATTCTTTAGATTTGTGCAGAAGATTCACAGTTCACCATTCGAGAAACGATACCCTCAGTCATGGAAGACATGAGCCACGACATGATTAATTGATCCTATTGTTCCCAATCCAAGAACTCAGGAGTAGCACGTCCAAGAATTTCATCTTCAGCAGAAAGAAATTTTGCTGGTGGAGGAATCGAACCAAAAAGAAAGTGTTGGAGACGATAACCTCTGATTAAGGAAAGAATCTATTTTCGCCAAATCAGAAAATTGTTCTGATCTAGCTTTGTCCCAATCGGATGAGAAAACGAAATGGGAAGAAACCGCTGCGAGCTTGCCTTAATCGCCATTGTTGTTGACCTTGAAGGACCTTCAGCTTGAGCTCCGTTCTCCGTCACCGGAAATTGCTGCATCGCTAGAAATGGCTCTGATACCATATTAGAGAAAGAGTTTTAGAGAGAGAGAAAGATAGAGAGAGAAAGAAGATCTGAGAATGAAAGATAAATTCTCATTAGACTAAAAGTTGGTTACAGCTAAGAATAAATATTCCATACAAACCAATCATAGGTCTCCACGTATACAAGCTATAACGTATCTATAACAAACCTAACTAACATATAAGTAGCCACATAAGCAGCCTAAGCATTATTCCTAATAGATATGAATATGATATGACAGTTTTCGCAAACAATCAGCTAATAGAAAATGGACCGCGATTACAAGCATTATCTAATAGTTTCACAAATGACTCCACCATATGATGAAAAGTTTGAATCCCTTTATTCTTAAGTTCAAAAATAAAGGGGCTTATTTGCCTTTTTGCAATCTAGAGATAATGTCAGAAAACCATAAAAGAAATGATAAATCACTATTTTGGTTTCTAAATTTTCAAATTTGTAAAATTTTGGTCCTCATTTTTTTTTATATAGTTAGATCAACATTGAACTATTAAGAATGTTGTTAAAATTATCATTTTCGTTAATTTTTAAATACATAGATGGAGGGAGGAGGGAGGAGGGGCGTAGTGGGGGCACATGCCCCTTCTAGCTAAGCTACAACCACCAACTTAGTTGTATATAAAGATTGATATTCTAGAAGGGTCTATGCCTCCACTAATAATCTTTGGGCCCCCAAAATCATTTCATTTTGGGCTTTTCTTAACTTATTTTACTGTGAATACAAATTACCCTTTTAAAATTCATATGCTATTTTTTTTTAAATTCATGTTGTTTTTTAAAAGGAAAATTCACATTTGTTTTCCTGTAATATCACTATTGTTCTTTTTGTTTTTAATGCTTTCTAAAGTCTTTAGGTTAGTTTTGCCATTCTACTTTTTCTTCTCCGTTGATTTCTTTCACTTAATTGTTATACTTTTCTAAATTTACTATTATGCTTCTTTCTCGAATCAAGGGTGCCTATTTGTATACCCCTCTCTGTATTCTTTCCGCTGGTTTTCAATTTTTGAAATTATTTCATTCTTTGCCTTTTTCTTTCTTTTTTTTTTTTTTGGGTAGCATATTTTATTCTTTGCTTTACTAGTTTTATATCCAAATTACAACTTGATTAATGCGCTACGACCAATTGCATTATTGTATTATCTATTATTTTTTAGTGAGAAATATTAAAATTTATTAATTTTCATATTTTCTTACTTTAGTAATTTTGTCTCTATTTGTGCCTCCACTAAATTTAAAGTCTAGTTCTGTCTCTGTTTGGATGGAATCTATTAGTTAGCATCATTTTTTATCAAATTAATAACGGATTTCGTCAAAATAACTAAAATGATTATTATAATAATATTTTAATAGTATGATCATTCAAGTTACAGAGAGAAAAAAAAGTTACACAAACGTTTTAAAAAAAAAAGTTACACAAACATAAAAATTTAGGGATTCATGTTAAAAGAAATATAAAGAAAGAACAAATTTCTCAATTGTTAGGCAATACAGTTAGGTAAATGACAAAGACCGACGAAAATTAAAAAGAAGTCAACAAGGGAAAAGAGCAAACCGAGATTAATAGACAAAGGAGTGGCGTGTGTGTGAAATATTGAAGTGCTAAATATTTGGGTTCCCTGAGATTTTCAAACAGTGACAGTAGAATCTCAGAACTTTTTTGGCTAATTAATATGAAAATCAACAATTTAGTAGCAAAAAAATGGTTTCAATCGTTAAAACCTGCCCATTAATTTGCAGAGAAGGACCAGAACTCTGAACAAGAAACCAACTTATTAATTTATAGGATTAATTTTATGAATACCCTCAAGACTATGTATCCTATTTCATTTTGCCCTTTGAATTATTAGAACCGTTTAAAATGCCCCTTGATCTATATAAAACCATTCAAACCGTCCCTTCCATTTGTTTCCGTCTATAAAATCTAACAGAGTGCTGATGTGGCATATATTTAAAATTAATCAAATATATTTAAAACTATAAATTCTTATTAGTAAAAAATATTAATAAAAAACAAACTAATCTCTCTCTCCCACTCTCCCTCCCACCTTTCCTGCCATTACGCTCACTGTCCACAATCATCCACCCTCGCGAACTTAGAGCCGCCAGAGTTAGTGACGGAGCCAGGATTTATTGGTATGGAAGCCAAAAAATTTTTTAATCAAGATTATACTAACATATATATATATCTATATATGTAACAGTTTTTTTTATTAAATTCATGATATATTGACACATAAAAATATCAGTATTATATCTAAATAGAACAACAAACTATTGTCAGTTATATGCAATTAAAAATAAAAATAATATAAGAAAGAACCTGAAATTGAAGTGTTGATCTTAATATTTTCATAATATCATAGTCATTCAAGTTTCACATCTTGAAGCTTCAAGTCTAATATATCACTTGTAAAATTAAAATATATATATATATATATATTTTTATACACTTGTAAATAATATCATTTTCTCAATAAAAGAGCACCTATGTTGAATTCATATACCTCAAAATATTGTTTTTCTTTTCTTAAATATAAGTTGTGCTCGACGATCTTTCAAAGAGACAAACTCATCTATAATTGATTCACTACTAAATTTTATAGCAATTTCCTTCTCAATGTAGACAGTGAAGCAGTCATTCAAAAAATTATCTTCCATATACAGTACCAACACCATTACACCAATGTTATTTCTAATTTTATCAGTTAAAATCCATAATAAAAACTAAAAATCACTAATTTCTAGCTATATATTTTCAATTTTCTAATCGGAATTAGCATATTATCACCAATACATAAGAACAAACAAAAAAAATTCAGAAAAAATAGTAACACCATGACCCGTCAATTCCACATTAAGACAAATAGAAAAATCACAATAATAATAATAAAAAAAAAAAAGAATCAGAACAAGAAGCGAGAAAAAAAAAAAAAAAACCTAGAGCAAAAACAAGAAGTTGAAGCAGAATGAATTGACAGACCAAGACAAAGTTGTCAAAGTTATCTCAAGTTGAAAAAAAATCAAGTACAGTAAACCGAAGAAAAAAATAAAAAGCACACCTTGAACAACAAAGCAACTTTCCAAATTTGTTTGGGAATGGTGGAATGAGAAAGTGAAGAGTTGGCTTCCTTTAGAAGCTTTTAATTTATGTATAAACAAAATATTACTTAGTATAATAGGCTGAGCTATTAAAATTATAGTTCAAATTTAGATTTTAAGTCAAATCACTAGGCCCATTAATGTATATAAATTTAATAAAATTGTTTTATTTTTTAAAATTTAAGTTGTTTGTTCAATAAAATATAGAGAACTCTTAATTTATGAGTGGTTAAGACTAGTTTCTTCATATATCAATTTTTTTAAATTAAAAAAAAAAAAACCACACTAAATAAAAATTTCACAAAAAGTTAGGGGGGCCATGCCCCTTCCCTCTGCCATGGCCGGAGTGTCGTTACTGCGAGCGCTGCGAGAAATCCGTAGGTGGGTGGGGTGACAAGCAGACCTTCGTCTATTGTTGCAACCCCGGTTACTCCGCCGCGCCGCCCAGTGAACAACCCACCCACATCAACTCCCCTCCCTCGGCGAGCTCACCCTACCGCGGCTCTCCCCATGTGGCCGCGAAGTGCACACCAGGCGACATGGGTTTGTTTTGGGGTTCTCTCTCTTTCTTTTTCTTTCCCCCTCCTCGTAATGGTCCTTATGTAATTGATTGTAAGTACTTCTATGGGTTTTTGTTTTGTCCTTTTGCTGCCGAGAGTCTTCACGTTGATTTATATGGAGAGCATTTCTGGAGAGAGAGAACACGAGAGAGAAGAGGAGTGAGAGGAAAAAAAATCTATTTTATGGAGGTTAATTTGCTTTTTGTTAATTTTTTTAATAATTATGGTTTATATGTTAAAATAAATTTATTTAATCTTGAATAACATGTCGTGTCAGCAATTCCATTAAAAAGATAAATGAAAGTAGACGAAGGGGGCAATTTGCGCCCGTTTTGCATATATAAGGGGGCACTTTGAACAGTTTTAATAATTTATTGGGTAAAATGAAATATAGTACATAGCTAGGGGCATTCATAAAATTAATCCTAATTTATATAATTTACCCAAAAAAAATATAAATTACTCATTTAGTCTCTAAACTTTTAATCTTGTGTAACTTTAGTCCTTAAACTTTTTTTCGTAGCTCGAATGCCCCTAAACTTTTAAAATATTGCTATAATAATCCTTTCTGTCAATTTTTTAACAGAATCTGTTAGTCATTTGGTCCAAAAGTGATGCTAACTACGGATTCCGTCAAAAAATTAACGGAAATGACTACTATAGCAATGTTTTTAATAGTTTATGATCATTCCAACTACGAAAAAAGAACGGGAAATGCTCTAAAACTATTAAAATATTACTACAATAGTCATTTATGTTATTTTTAAACGCAATATGTTGGTAATTTAAAAAGTGATGCTAACGAACATATTATGTATAAAAATTAATATAAAGGACTATTGTAATAATATTTTAAAAGTTTAGGGACATTCCAGTTACAAAAAAAGTTTAGGTATCAAAGTTGCACAAAGTTAAAAGTTCAAGGACTAATCTATCAATTTACAAAAAAAAAAAAAACTATGGGTATCTATTTAAACGGATTAAGTTCTCAGCATGTTGATTAATTAATACAAAAATAAATAAATAAATAAATAATAAACCAAGAGACTACTAGGAGAGTTTGGCTCTCACACTCAAATTTGAGGTTTAAACTCAAATTTTTATCTTTTTCTGAAAAAGTTTTTTGTCTTTTCTGAAAAAGTTTTTTGTCTTTTATAAAAAGTCAGCAAAAATTACTATTCAAACTTAAAAATTTCAACTCAACTCAAACACCAAACACTAAAAAAGCACAACCCTCGTTGTCTTGATCCTAGAACTGGAGACATGAGTTTGCGTGGGCACTGGGCAGAGTAATTTAAAAAAGAAAAAAAAAAGGCAGCAATGTAATTAAAAAAAAAAAAAAGGATAGTTTCCTTTTTTTCTTTTATGAAAGTGTTCACTATTCCAATCAAAAAATTAAATTATAATATATGTATATATACTTATAAGAGTTAATACAAATGGGGCGGGTGTGGGTGCAGGGCCAGGGATAGGGGAGTCTCTCTCGCACCTGCCCAGCACCTGACTAAGGAGTTATTATTAACCCTCATACCCGTAAGTATGCCCTGTACTTACTCAATTAGGATGGATACCCGTATCTATAGGTAAAAATATCTATCCCTAATATTATTTATGTTTATCGGATTCCTTTGTTAGCTCGTAAATTCTCTAGAATTAAATTGCATAATTAAAATAAATGTTTAAGCAAAACAATATTGCATGATTAATATACAACTAGTAGTGTACAAGTCTACACCTCTGGTGGAGTTAAACATGTGTCACAGACTCTACGGTAGAAGGTTGGATGTCGGCTAATATCCAATTGGGGATATCGTGCACATCTCACGAGCTTAATGAAATGGATCAAGTATTTATAATTTTATTTGAGGGTATAGTTAGGTCAACCGGTACGATTTTTGTGTAGGGCAATTGTACACAGACATTATATGGTGAATCGGACGTAATGTATGCTATTATAATTACATAATTGCTTACATGGTATCATTTGATTAAAGGAGAAAACTTGGTGCCAAGGCTTATATTTGAAATAAAGGGAAAGGAATTGGAAAGTTGACCGTTTTCAATTATCTCTAATTAGAACCCTCTAACCATGATTATGAATAGATCCTATCGGTTGCTATTTAGGACTAGACCACAGAGATTGCTTTGTTTGGTATTCAAGTTTAACTCTAACTAAACTATATTTTTTAATCTCATTTTTTGTCCTTTTTTTTTTAAAAGTCAACAAAATTTATAACTAATATTTGAAAAGTCAACTAACTCCAATTTAAAATTTTCATCTTCAACCAGCAAACCAAACGCAAGCTATAATTAAGAGGCTCCAGAGAATAGTCAATTGCTCCCCTTTAGTAAATGATTGTTTTGAGTACTTTTGTGATTGGGACGAGACACTAACCCGCTGTATTAAAGAATTATTGAAGGTGTCTACACATACATACCGGTCATTGGGAGAGAGAATAGCAAAGAAGTCTAGTTAGTTGATGATCTTTTTGGTGACTCTTTAAGAAAATCTCTGTCAAAAATGCTTTTCCATTTCTCAAAAGGTATGTAGAATATGAGATTAATTTATCATATATGGTAATACAAATTTGATTCTTGGGATTATTTAAAAGATATTTTAGGTTTTGTTATGCACCCTGATATATTATTTTTATGTAGACCCTATTGTAAACAAAAAAAATGAACATTTCGACTTTTTTTTTTTTAAGTCGGGCATTCTCTACTTAGCAGTAATCAATATTTTGATGCACATTAAATGATTTGGATCAGTTTGAATTAAAAACATCAGCGTCCTAATTACTTGAGTCATTATATTAAAAAAAATCAACAAAGTTAATTACATGGCATTGTAATTGACTCAATAAGGTGTTAAAGCAGCTTCACTATATTTGTCAATACTAATGTTATATCTATTATAAAATAATGTGAAAGATAATATACTTAAATGGAGGTTTTAGACAAATTGCAAAATATAACTGATATAGCAAAGGATTTATATTTTATGAATGACAACATCTTACCTTATAATGATAACATTATCTTATATTTCATAATTTTTAATATTTTAATTACTCCAGCAAAATCATATAACGTTAGTCATGTCAATGTGGCTTTATACATGTATCATGTATGTATATATAACGTTATATAATGCTAGACCTGTAATTATGAAAATGCACATGTCATTATATAAATGAAATCACTTTACAGAGTTAGACTTGTTGATATGTTTTTACTCACTGTCTTCAAATATTTTTTTTTTCTTTTCTTGTTAATATTTTTTTTTTTTCACTATATACATTTATCATAAAAGAAAGATTTTTAATTTAAAATTTAAATTTTTTTTTAAAAAAAGAACAATAATAAGGACTACGATTAATGTAAAGAATGCCAACCAAAGGACAAAATACAATTGATCATACATACACAACAATTTGAAAATTATTATTTTAACTACATTTCAACACAACTCCTCAAATATTGCCATTAAATATAATTTATCTTTTTGAATTTGTATTGTATTATATATAGGATAAATTGCTCATTTAATCCTTAGACTTTTAACTTTGTGCAACTTTAGTCCCTGAATTTTTTTTGTAGCTGAAATATCCCGTAACTTTTAAAATATTGCTATAATAGTCATTTTCAGTCATTTTTTGGACGGAATTTGTTAGTAATTTGATTAAAAAAAAAGTTGTGCTAATTTCGAATTCCGTCTAAAATTTAATTGAAAGAACTACTGTATCAATGTTTTTAATAATTTATGGTCATGCCTGCTACAAAAAAAAAAAAAAAAAAAAGAAGCAAGGATTGCCCCTAAATTATTAAATTGTTGCTATAATAGTTATTTCCGTTAACTTTTAAATGTAATTCGTTAGTAATTTGGTCAAAAAGTGATCCTAAGTAACTGATTTCATCCAAAAATTAATGTAAAGGACTATTTTAGTAACATTTTAAAAGTTTAGAGGTATTTCAGTTATTAAAAAAAGTTCAGGGATCAAAGTTGTACAAAATTAAAATTTCAAGGACCAATCTAACTATGTACCCTTATATATAATTATTTCTAATACTATGTCTATATATATATATATTTTATCATAATAATGAAGTTTTGAAATTCGAAAATATAAAGCTTTAGAATTTAAATAATTTAAGAATGATAAAACTATAATGATAGTAGAATTAAAAAAGTTAAGACACTAATCACAACAATTAAACATCAAATTTAACATTTATTTTACTTTAGTGTGCAACTAGTTTAATGCCCGTGCGTTGCACAGGAGAGGAAAATAATATATATATATATATATATAAGAAAATTAAATAACATTTAATAATGACAGTTGATTATGATAAATAATATAATTACAATAAGTTTGAAAAAATATAAACAAAAAAAAGGGTCTTCAATAGTTCTCTTTGCATTCCCATTCCAAACCATCATCACCGTAAGCTAGAAAACAAATTGACATAAATCAAAAAGCGAAAAATAAAATATATAAATCTAGGGAAAAAAAAGCTAGAAATAACTTATAAAAATCAAAAACAAAACAAAAGAAAGCAGACCATATCTATATTTTGCTCTATCTTTTTTGTCTTTAATTTTTTTTTTCCAGGATCTCTTTCAACCATAAAAATGTAAAATAATAATAATAATAATAATAATAATAATAAACTTTTCTCTGGTGATGCAGAGATAAAGATAGAGAAATAAAAATGATCACGATAATTAAAAATAAAAATAGAAAAAAAAGGAGAAAAAAAAAACTCAACAGGGGAAAAAAAGATTGGAGAAAAACAACAAAACCAAAAACAGATTTTATTATTTTATTATTTACTGTTTTTACAAAAAAAAAAATAAATAAATAAATTGAAGTTATATTATATACATGCAAAACACAAAAATGATCTATAACATCTAAAAAAACAAAACCCAACAAATGAAAAAGCCAAAAAAAACCAAGTACAAATCGAAAAAAGCGAATAAAAAAAATTTGAATATCGGAAATGTGGAAACAAAAATCATTAAAAATTATAAAATAACAAAACTACGAAGAAAAGATGAATAAAAAACTAAACTTTAAAATTTAAATCTTAGAAAGCAGAAAAAAAAAAAACAAAAGAAAAAAAAATAAAAAGGGGAAAAAAAGATTAAAGAAAAACAACAAATGCAAAAACAGATTTTATTATTATTTTTGTTTATTGTTTTTGATAAAAAAAAATAGAAAATAAATAAATTTCAGTTAGATTATATACATACAAACATTACACTTTAACACATTTTCAATGAACAAAATCAAAAGTGCACATTAAAAGGATAACAATGTCTAGTTATTGTAGCTATCAGAAAAAGTAACTACAAAAGAAGGGTAAAATCATCCATAAATAATTTTAGAAGGACAAAGTTGTGCTAACACTATAACAAGCTGTAAAAGTAACTAAAGCGCAAGGGTAAAATTGCCAATTGACAAAAAAAAAAGATAGGGTAAAACCGAAATAACACTGTAGCAAAGGAAAAAAAAACAACTACAAATGAATGGTAAAATCATCTATTAATAATTTTAGAAGGACAAAGTTGTCCCAACACTGTATCAAACAGTAAAGGAAAAAAGCAACTATAAAGGAAGGGCAAAATCGTCCATTAATAATTTTAGAAGGACAAAGTTGTCCCAACACTGGGTCAAACAGTAAAAGTAACTAAAATCCAAGGGCAAAATTGTCAATTGACCCAAAAAAAGAAAGGGTAAAACCGGCATAACACTGTAGCGAAGAAAAAAAAAATAGTGATGAATGGCAAAAAAATCATTACACTGTAGAAAAAAAGTAAGACTTACTATAGATTACTGTAGCAAAATTACTGTGTATTACTATAGTTAAAGCACCGAAAGTTAAAAAAAAAAAAAAAACAAAAATCATTGTGAAACACTGTAGAAAAAACAGTGAAACCCTTACTTTCCTTTAGTATATTAGTATAATTTGTCACAAATTTTAACAAAAGATGAATTTAACCACAAAATGCTCTATTATAATTTATAGGGATTTTTTTCATTCAAAGATTAAAATTCATAAATTAGACATTAATTTATAACTAATATACCTTTTTGAAAATACACATATATTGTTACATAATTTCAAAATATATTCCAATATTAACATCTAAATGCATATTTTATTAGAATACATTTATTGAAAGGTAAAAATATGACATCCAGATGTATATTAAAAAATATATACATTGCATTTAGCTCAAATATTAAATACAATAAATGAACCATTAGTAATGCATTAAAGATGCCCGTATTGTAATATTTTTCTTTTTGAGGTAAAGTATTGTAATATGAGATAAATAATAGGATGTCTGTGTAATTTACTTACCAAAAAAAATAAAATATATATATATATGTCTATGTAATTTTCCAGGACCGAAAATAAAACGACAACAACTAGGTAAATAACCATACTACCATAGTAACGACAAATTCAGTCTGGTTAGGTTGCACAGGGAAGAAAGCTTTTACTTTACATTACTCCACGTCCGCAGGGTTACTTCCCAGTTGTCGGTGGACTCAAGTGGGGTCAGCTCTCAAAGCAATACCTTCCTCCAACTCCAGCCTGTCACTCACCTTAAACATCGAACACTTCACCCACATCGCCTCACTATCCCCAACACATCCACCGTCCATTTTCCCCAAATATGCTCGATATTTAACCAAAAATACACGAATCTGAAAAAGACAGCCCGGCTAACACTCATCAGATTCCCATAATTCCTTCTCCTTCTTCACCTTCTCCTGCTCTGCTTCACCTCTCCCAATTCAAAGAAAAATTCGCCAAAAAAAGAAACTAATAATAATAATAATAAAACAAAAAAAAATCGTAGCCTTTCCAATCTCAATTCCCTCAGTATGCAATTGCATCTCCATTTTCGATTTCGATTTTCGGTTGTTTTCTTCTTCTTCGGACGAATTGTTGATTTTATTTTTTTGGTTTTTTTGCAGGTGAAAATGGGGGTGAATCGGGGCGTTGTTGCGGTGGCTCTGGTGTTGGTTATGGTGAATCTGGGTATGGTCGTCGTGAATGGCGACGACAAGGAGATTGTGGTGGTGAAGAAGGTGAAGGGGAAGAAGGTGTGCACGCAGGGGTGGGAGTGTAAGGAATCGGTTTTCTGTTGTAACCATACGATCTCCGACGTTTTCCAGGTCTACCAGTTCGAGGATCTCTTCCCGAATAGGAACTCGCCGGTGGCCAAGGCCGTCGGCTTCTGGGACTACCAGTCCTTCATCACCGCCTCCGTGCTTTACCAGCCTCTAGGGTTCGGAACCACCGGAGGCAAGCTCATGCAGATGAAAGAGATCGCCGCTTTTCTCGCGCATGTCGGCGCCAAGACTTCTTGTAAGCATTTTGGTTTTATTTGATTTGTTCTCTATTTGTCGCTCTGTTTGGTTGCTGAGAAAATTTTGGTATATGAAAGGAATCCGAAATGTGAATATGGATTATTGCTGTGCTGGGACTTTGCAACTGAATTTTTTTATTGTTAGCGTTAATATATGGATAATTGGTTTATTGTTAGCGTTAATATATATTTTTTTTCTGGTTGAATATGTTTAATGTTCTAGAAGTTGTGCTTTCATGCGATTGAAATGTGTTATTATTTGTTTGTTTGGATTGATAGGTTTTTTACTTCTATTTGATATGAATTGGGGGTCTGTTTGGTTTCTTAGAATATATTGGGATTAGAAGGGTATTAAACTGGTGGATTTCTTTTTCTGTTAGACTGTTTAACGGTTAATTCTATGAAGTCATTTCCTTTCCTTGCTTATCGTTTATTAGTAGACTTAATTTGTTTTGGTGACTTATGATTGACTGAATTTAGTTTTCAATAGTTGATCTTGATTGGGAGGGAACTTGGGACTAAAATGGGCCTTATTAATGGTGGCCTCAGTGCTACAGAATTCAGGCTCTTAATCAATCGGAAGATTCCATTGTTGAGGATTTACCAAAAAGATTCTTATCCGTGCTTGATTATTAGTGTGCTGAGGTACTTTCTCGTTGTTGGGTCTCGGTGTAGGTCCTTCCTTCTCCCGAAGCTTCATCGGATTTTACTAATGGAACCGGTATTGGGCCTCGGTTGAGGGATTTGTCTGGTGTATTATTACGGGGTCATTTGCATTGCTATTGGTGTATGCATGTCTTGTTTAGTTTGAAAACAATTGCCCCTTTCAAGGGGGGAAAAAAAAGGGGCCTTGTTGATGCCCGCTTTTGATTGTTTTTGTTTTGAGTTTGAACCACTCAATAATTATATTGCTCAACATTTCGTAATAGTCGATTATGATTATTAACAATGGCTGTAATTTACTAATTTCAGGTGGTTATGGAGTGGCCACCGGAGGACCGTTGGCGTGGGGTCTATGCTACAACAAGGAAATGAGTCCTAGCCAGTCATACTGTGATGACTACTACAAATATACCTACCCCTGCACTCCTGGAGCTGAATACTACGGTCGTGGAGCCCTTCCCATCTACTGGTGTGTATCCCGTTGTCTCTTATTGATCATAACTAGAACTGTTAATATATCATTTCTTTATCGGTATAGAATGTGCTTTGCAATTGTCTTGCCAAACTCATGTTTACCTTTTATAAGATCTTGGTTCTGTGAATAACTAGTGCTATAGGTGAATTAATTTTTTAACTGGCTTTAGGATCTGATAGCGCTTACATTTAAAGCTTTGAAATATCTGATACATAAACATTTCTATGCGGAATAATGCAAGTGCAGGTGCAACCCGTCATTGTGGGCCACTACATAGAAGTGTCCTTTAAGTCATAGAATTGTTTTTCATAATTCCCATTAACCAAATTTGAAGTTACGGGGAAATATAGTTGTTTATAAGCTGAAATAGTGTGCTGAGGATGTTTTTGTCGATGTCGATGTTACAGGAACTTCAACTATGGTGCAGTTGGAAAAGCGTTGAAGGTTAATCTGTTGGATCATCCAGAGTACATAGAGCAGAACGCTACCCTTGCCTTCATGGCTGCAATGTGGAGGTGGACGAACCCAATCAAAAAGTCACAGCCGTCTTGCCACGATGTTTTTATTGGCAACTGGAAGCCCACCAAGAACGACACTTTGGCTAAGCGAGTGCCTGGATTCGGTACCACAATGAACATTCTTTACGGTGATCAAACCTGCGGCCAGGGCGACATTGATCCCATGAACACCATCATGTCTCACTATCTGTACTACCTTGACCTCCTCGGTGTGGGACGAGAGGAGGCAGGGCCAAATGAAGTGCTAAGCTGTGCCGAGCAGGTTCCGTTTAACCCATCCACTCCTACTCAAGCTGCTTCTTGAGCTCTCTATTCTCGTGATAGATAGCCTGTTTTGTTTTCTACGTAAAAGAAAAGGTCCTGTTCCGGAATTCGAAAGTGGGAACTAAATAAGAGGTGGTGAACTAAGATGCTTCCTTGCAGATATTTTCAACTATTTTATAGGAGTGAAGCAAAACTACCCAGTTAGTGTATAACGTTGTTCATCTATTTATAGTAGTTGCTCTCTTGTTGTTGCTGTGCAGATTTGAAATTTATTTGTGTTACTAAAAACATTTGAAGAGTGTGTGCCTTTGTGGCAATTTGATTTGTATTACCATTTTGTTCTTCATGTATCTGTTTCAGTTGCAGACTTGTAAAGTTGATACATATATATATATATATACTTTTCTATATTTTATACTTCAATATTTGCATATTGCTTTGCGTGCTTTTAAGTAAATCACTTTCATTCTTCCTATGTTTTAAATTTCATTGGACTAGTGTGTTTTAAGTTGTTACATTGGATCTGCCTACCGGCTAGACTCTTTTTTTCTTAAATTTTTTGGGAGACTCTAAAATGGGAGCACCTTACCGCCTTAACGTAATGTCAAATAACTACTTTGATTTAAATCAAACGATACTTACTATATGGGTTAGATATATAATAAAAAAAAATTTCTTAACCGATTTTGTCTTGATTGTAGAGTATTTATTATTATTATTATTATTATTTATATATATTTTCAGACATAGTTTTGAAACGTTAAATGGTACTAAAAAATTTGTTGTCATTTATCAATAGGTCATGTTTTTACTCTTTAGTTTTCTTTTCATATATGCTTAAGAACATTATTGTGGATCCACAACAGAATGGAATATTTTTGTGTCGGTAGAGAAGAGAGGAAAGACAATTGCTCGGTCTATTTTATTACCAAATTATATAATTACATTATATTGCTGGAAGCTTCGTCTCCTTTATTGATTTATTAAACATATATATATATTTTTTCTTTTTCCATGTTTTGCATGATGGCTTTTTGCTGGACGTTTCCCACTGATTTTTTTGTATCTCTTTGTTTTAATGTGTGGTTGGTTTCTGTTAAAA
Source organism: Ficus erecta (assembly GCA_008635985.1). Taxonomy (NCBI): domain Eukaryota; kingdom Viridiplantae; phylum Streptophyta; class Magnoliopsida; order Rosales; family Moraceae; genus Ficus; species Ficus erecta. The sequence goes on from BKCH01001348.1 coordinate 38,256, forward strand.
CGTCGTTATTAGCTTTGAATGATATATAAAGGAAAAATGTTTATAGGACAATTTTTATATTAATGTGATTGTTGTTTCTGTTAAAAGGTCGTTATAGCTCTCAAGCATTTAGTTAAAGTTAAAATGCTAACTGATTTACCAAAAAAAAAAAAAAAAAAAGTTAGCTAGAAAATATTTTATTCAATCGAATTGTAGTACCAATAGATTTAAAAAATTTAAACAAGAAAACGAATAGAAAAAGAGAAAAGTTATTGTTTTTTTACCAAAAAAAAAAAAAAAAAAAAGATTTACACTTAATTTTAAGATGGTAGCAGTTCTGATGAGTCGAGAAGACTTGGATATTTAGCAAATCTCTCAAAGACTAAATACACAAGTGTTGTACCAGAGCCAAAAAAAAAAAAAAAAAAAAACACACACACACACACACACACACACCAAGTGTTATAAAACTATGAAGCAATTTTCTCCCCTAAAGCATGAAGTACAATACTTTAACAAATTCTCCTTAAAATATATATATATATATATATATATATATGGTAAAGATATAGAAAAAGAACAACTTTTATTTATTTATTTATTTTCCTTTGATAGTCTCTCTCTCTCTTTCTTTTTTTAACTCTCCTTTTCTATTCTTCCTCCTTTTTCTTTTTATTTTTATTTTTATTTTCATTCTCTTCTCTCTTGTTACTTCAAACCATGTCGGCAACAACAACTTGTACTCTCCCACCGACGCAAGTGTCCAAAAAAATGGCTCTCTTCTCTCAAGGTCGTTTTGGTTTAGCTAATTTTCAGAGTGTTGGTCATAACGGTTATGACCGCTACTCTTATTCACTATATAAAGAGAGGTAATAACCGTTATGACCACCCGGTCATAACGGTTATGACCGCTACTCCAGTTCACTATATAAAGAGAGGTAATAACCGTTATGACCACCCGGTCATAACGATTATGACCGTTACTCTTATTCACTATATAAAGAGAGGTAATAACCGTTATGACCACCCGGTCATAACGGTTATGACCGCTACTCTTATTCACTATGTAAATAGAGGTCATAATTGTTTTTTAAAATTTTTTTTTAACATAGGTCATAATTATTATGACCGGATGGTCATAACTGGAATGACCTTACTAAAAAATGGCTAAAAATGTTAGATTTAAAAAAAAAAAAAAAAACTTTCGTTGGAAGTTTCTCTCTCTAAATGGAAGTTTCTCTCTATTATATGAAGATTTGGGTTTCAAAATGGGTTGGGAGCTAGGCGAAAAAGTGAAAAAAAAATAAGATTCCGATGGGTGGTAACTCTTTCTCTCTCTGGATTTCAGTTTTCTCTCTCTAAAATACTGTAGATGTTGGTTTGAAAAAAAATTTTGGGCCATGCGAGGGAGAGGGATATTTGAGCTGAAGGAGATGAGGGTAAACCCGTAATTTGATATGCATTAAATGCTGTTGGACCCCACATTAAGTGCTAGTAATGAAGGAAAAAAAAGTAATACTATTTTTAATAATAAAATTTCTACAGGTGCTAAAAGTGAAATTAACCCTTCCATATTGTCATTCCGTTAGCAGTAGGCCTAGGTAAGCAATTATTCTAGCGCGTCTTGTTAAAAAGATATATTCTGTATGTGAAATCAATCCTATAATAGATACTCAAACTAGCTTTATTAGATCCACCTATTATTCTTTTTTTTTATTTTTTATTTTCTTCTCTATGATATAAAAGGAGACTACTTTGATGATGTACTTGATCCCTATTATAAGATATGTTATGATTTTGAGATGTCAATTTAATTAGGATGTTTTTTAATCTAATATGTTGATATCTAATATATTTATTCAAATTTATCTTTAAAGAAAAATTAATGCGGACTTAGCACTAAATAGCATATTTTAAAACACTAAGGGGGTGTTTGGTGTGTAAGTTTGAGTTAAGATTTGTAAGTTTAAATAGTAAATTTTTTTGAATTTTTTTGAATTTTCAGAAAAAGACAAACAACTTTTTGGGGAAAAAGACAAAAAACATGATGAAAAAAGTACAGTTTAGTTTAAACAGAGTTTTTTGCCAAACAAGGCCTAATTTAAAAATTATAGCATATTTTAAAAGTTAGGAACAAAATACTATTATGCAATTCTCCAGTGATTTTCGTTGTGATTCTCCTTTGATTTGAAATAGGTTGCTGACAATGATGACGTCGACAGCAACATCAACAGCAACGAGGATTTCTGTTGAAGATGACATTCGCCGATGTTGGCGGTGGATCTGACTCGGCTGAAGAAGTCGAGAAGACACTACAAGAAATTGCCTTTTTCATAGCGTCTAAAAAATGCTATCATACTAATACTATGACATTTATGTGAACGCTATGTTATCTGATGTTATTAAAACATCCAGTTTTTATAGCGTTCTATTGGTGCTATAAGAAATTTTTTTATAGCACTCAATCCATGCTATAAGACTTTTTTCATAACATTCATATCATGCTATAAGATACTTTTCACAGCATTCCTACTACGCTATTATATGTAGTAGCTTCATAGTGTTTTTGTTATATTAGGCCATAACACTTAAGAATGTATCCACGTTTCTTTTTTCACGTTATTCTTAGTTTGATTACAAACAATACCATATTTTATATAAACAAATAACACATTTAAAGATTATAGCAATTAATTTGATTGAATACTTTAAGTACATGAACATCCATACATTCACCCCCTAATCTAATAACATGAAAACAACATTTTCAACCAAACATCTCAAGTGTACTATGTTTGACCCAAAAATAAATAAATAAAACAATACTTCAAATTCCCAAATGTAACTTAACGACTCAGCCTCCATATATGTCTTCTAGTAATGGTTCAAATCTTTCTCTAGTCTTTTAAATTTTGTCTTCCATCAATAGTCATCGCCCTTCAAGTCCTACATACAGGGTAAAAAAAGAAGTTAATGTTTACATCAATTAATCAACTCATAGCTAAACCATCACCTAACTAAATTTACAATACATCATGCATATAGGTGTATATTTTGTTTACCTTATAACTTTATCAATGGGCCATGTAGAACCAATAGCATCTTCAATGTAAAGCATCTCTGATGTAGTCCTCCACAAAATGCATTAGGCTTTCTTACAACATCTACCCAAACTCTCACAGCACTTGGTCCGATAGGAATAGGAACCAAAGCTGTTGGATCACTTGAAGACCAACGTCCTTCGGCTACAATTCCATCAGAACCATCCAATCCATTATCTTGCACTCCTTGCTTTGTGAGTTAGTATTGACACTCTTTCAAGAAGAAAAACAGCAAAACACAATAATAGAAATGATTATTCACTTTTAAAACAAAGATGTGTTTAATTTACAAATGAAAAAAAAAATATAAATAAGCATAAATTTACCATGGGAAAACGCATAGGTGCATTTGTTTGTTTCTCTGTTTGGCAAGATGAACCCTATAAGAGAGCATATAAAATATTAATCACAATGTATAATTTGAAAGAATCAACATTTACATGAATTGGATACTAACATGATTTTTCAAAGTACTTATGCTGGGTTGTTACTTCCTCTTTCAATTCTCTACATTCTTTTTCTAATCAGATAATAAGCTCATCTCATTCCGATAAAATTGCCAATTTGGTGATGGAAGAAACAACAATGAGGACTCAGTTGTCGAAGTTAAAACACTACAGAAGCATGTGCAAAAATATAGACCAACTAGTACAACAAATAAGGAAAATTTTGTACTGAGGTTCTTAAAAAACATACAAGATTTGGAAACATTACAGCAAATGATGAAAGATTACAGCAAAGAATAAGGAAACAATGATATTGTTATATTTGGTTAGAAAAGAAACTTTGGATGCAAAAATAAATATCAACATAAAAAACAAAATTTGCAATTGCTAAAGGATATGAATTTACTGTTGTGAAATAGCCAATTAATATTGCAGATTACAGAGTATAATCGACTAAACAGGAAAGCAAGAAGCACTTACAAAATCTTTATGCAGCTATAAGGCAACAAATAAGTGTGAAAGAGACCTATCTTAGTAAATTAACATTAATAGAAAAGAAACCATAAAATAAGGTTGACATCAAGAAAAAGATCAAAACTCCAAGTGTTAAACTTACCCTGTTTTCCTGATACATCGGCTTGAATGCACCAGACATTAAAAGTTCGGTTTTGTTTTTCCCCCTACAAACAGAGGATTTCTTGCATTTGAAAGATAGACCTCTACCAGACCCTAAGGTATCGCAAATCAATCTAAAAGTTAAAAAATGAATCCGCAACAAAGAGACATGGCTTTTGGTCACTCTTAGTTGTATATGTAATATGTTACTGACCTATATTTTCCCCATTACAGTAGTATACACTATTGTAAAAACATTTTAAAAATAAAATAAAAAGACTGAAAAATGTAATTAAACCTATGACTGACGTCTAGGGAAGATGAATTAAATTCAGGAAACTAAGAAATTAAATAATTATAACAAAACACATGGAAGAAACAACAATGGTAACTGAATCATGAAAGTAAAATACTACGCCGGTACCTGCAAATGCACAAACCAACTAGTTCATACTACAAGAAAGAATATAAGATATATCAGAAAGGGAAATTTTTGTTAGAATAAAGAATGAGTAGACGTATCAGAAAAAATTATAGCAAATGATAAAATATTACAACAAAGAATGAGGAAACACATTAGAAAAAACACTGTAAACAATCTAAAAGCATAACTAGGACAAAGGAGCCTAACCATTCAAAGAAACTTTCAAAGAGGGGAAAAGAAAAAGAAAAAAAGAAAAAGAAAACAACCTGAACAAAAAAAATTGTCTCTGAAGATAAAACAAACAAGTGAATCTTAATCTACTCGTGTTCCTAATCCTTTAATGAGAACTGATCAATCGTCAAAGTAGAGAATCATTCATTGAAAACAAATAAGAGACTGCGAAATTTGACACAAATGAATAGAGATAGACAGAGAGACAAAAAACTCACCCAGAGAAATGTCTAAGGAAAATACGTTCTCGACTTGCTGGAAGTGCTGGTTGCAGAGATGAGAATCAGTAGAGAGGAAAAATCTATAAAAGAGAGAGAGAGAGCGAGAGAGAGAGAGAGAGCAAAACTATTTGAAAAGAGGCGGCTTAATTCGCCAGTCTTAGTGAGAGAGGGAAATATATGAAAGTGAAATTGAGGGAAGCCAATTTCAGAGGGAAACCAGTTTGGCGGTTCCATTTGAATAACTGGATGATGGACGGCAGATGAGAAATCGTGGGAGCGAGAGGGAGAGTTTTTGTTTTTGTTTTTGTTTTTTTGTTTTTGTTTTGGATTTAAAGAAAAAAGGAAAAAAAAATAAAAAAGATGTTCTAGTTGGGTTTCACCGAAAAGGAGGGAAGTTATTATGCCAAATGATCTCCCGCCTTGAAAAAAAAAAAAAATCCCCACGTATGTAGCCAATTAGGAAAGACACCCAAACCTTAGTGATGACATTTTTTGGAACACGCTATTACTCAGTGCTATTAAAGAGCCCTTTTCTTGTAGTGAGATAAAGGTTGGGAGGTAAAACAGGAATTTTGAAAATCTAATAAAACAAATATGCTATAATTTTTCACTTTTTAAGAACTTGCTATTTTGTTAAATTCCAATAATAATTCATGCTATAAAGCTCATTTACCCAAAAAAATGTCTATATTAGTTATTCTCTCTGTTTATTATAAATATATAAATACTTCTCCAAGGTCGAATAAGTATGTCTCATCATTGGACTCAGTAATTTTTTTTTAATAGGAAACACAATTTATAACAAAAAAAAGATAAATAGGGAGTATGATTAGAATGAATTCTCTACGCCTATATACGTAAGGGCACAATAGTTATTTATTTATTTATTTACAATTATTATTATCCTATGGAGCACAGCTATAATTTTCTTAATTAATTGAGTACAATTAAAATTTTTAAAAAGTTACATGTAATAAAAAAGGAGCTTTTTAATATATATTTATCAGCGATATACTTAATAAAATCACATCATAACTAAATTTTTTTTGAATGTATAAAATAAAACTAAAGGAATGAGGCGTTTTTTTTTTTTTCATGCAGAATCTATATATATATATTTGACACTCGATACCGGGTACATATATTGGTACACTGAAAATCGAGCACATGTAAGGTTTTTTTTGACACCATGAGAATATTCACATTGGTCGAGAGTTAAGACTTAGTAGCACTGGGACCACTACTAACTCTATATAGAAGCAACTCTAGCGTGACCAAAATACTACCAAGACTTAGATTTGATGGATAAACAACTAACGCAAAAGCTGGAGAAACCACCTCCATTATTATAAATAACAAACAAAAATAAAACACTCAAATAAAAGACAACAAAGATATCACTATTATAACACACAAATTACGTACACATGACAAGAAGAAAAAAAAAAACAAATCAATCACATAGAGAGAGTTTTTGCTGATAAGACAATCCACGTCATCTGAAAAAACTGGGTTGTCGAAGTCGAGCTACTACAGGAACTCCCCGGCACATGATAACTACGCACCACCACCAACCATCTCATTCTTGTATTGCTCTTTTGCACAGCTACCATCCTTTTCTCAAAGAATCGCTTTTACCAAGACTCTCACCATTTGATTCTCATCTCCATCCCTTGGGTTGGAAAATCAAAGACAGGCCAAAGGTCACCACTGGAGGAGGAAAATGATTGATAAACCCTAATCTTCACACGTTAAAAAGAGAAAGGGAAGAGAGAGAAAGAGCCCAAAACTTCTCATTCAACCTATATATATATATTTATTTATTTTAATCTCTTTGAAAATATACGATAATATATATTGATTTTAGAGACAAACGTTTGATTTCATTTTCATCAAAATTTAGGACTAGTTAGTGTATAAATTTGTCTATTCTTCTGCAAAAGAGACAAAATTCAGAAAATTTCCCTAAATTTAAGCATTTGGTACCAATTACCATATGTCTTTAAACTTAAGCATGACATTCTCATCACCCTATGAAAATTATCAAATTTCCTCCTTCCATACAATTCCGTCTAAAATTTGACAAAAATAACTTTCTTTAAGAAAATTTTCCCGAAATTGTGAGCTTTAAGTAAAGCATAATGCTCCCTAAAATTCGAAATGTGACCCCTTGTGAAAAACAATAATTATAATAAAATAATCGAATGATAGTCTCACCCGGCCGATTAAAAGTATTCTCTTTAATGATTTGTTCTTTGTTCTTTATATATATATATATATATATATATATATATATATACACTTTTCACGCCCAATAGAGATCGGAAAAGAATATGTAACAAACCAACCCATTAAATCTTATATTCTTCCGGATATAAATAGCTGAACTTTGCTTACCTCTTAATTAATGATCACATCAAGATGAAAACGTCGGAGGTATCGTGTTTTCCCACATTGCAGAAGGGAATGTCGATGGTGATCTAGAAGTTGCTTAATTAATATTCGTTTAGCATATATACATATATTATATTATATAATATATCATAGTTGACTACTAATACATACATATATATACATTTACACAATTAATAAAGTCATGTCACAATATTTTTTTAATTAAGTTGTCACGTTTTTTGCTGCAGCAAACCCATAAATAGATTTGATACGGTTCGTTTGGCATCGTTTTTATAAGCCAAAATTCTAAGAATATAAAAAGCAAAACCGATCGAACAATTGCAGTCGTCACAAGAAATTCTATATTTACGTACCTTTCTTTCTTCGGTAGCCATGTATACAATTTATGCCTTTCAAATGGAAACGAACCACATAAAATTTTGTGTGTGTGTGTGTGTATTAATGTCTTGGCTACTGCGACAGTACGTATCCCTATTTTTCCAATGTACAATATTAATTATCCAAAAACAAAGATTCTAATTTGCAACTTTGAAACATGTATGAGCTTTATACGTTAATTGTTTTGTGTTGTCAAAAGAGAAAGATGCTACCATTGGCAATGAATAATGTTAAGAATCCAAATTTTTAAGGTGAGCTTCGTAATACCTATTTATATGTTATATAAATTGCCATTCTATATGCTTAAAAATTTAACATATTAAAAGATTATATCAATTAAGTATAATACAAAAAAGAAAAAAAAAAGTGGCAATATTTACCGCAATATTATATTATATATATAGATATATATAGATATATATATATATATATATAAAACATAGATTGGCACCGACTAATAGTCCCATTACACAGTAAGTCCCCACTCCCCACTTTAATTTTATTAAAACAAAAGAAAAATTCTATAGTTACGGAAGATAAAGAAAATTCAATCCAAAAGGATCAAAAAGCAACTTGAAGCAAAAAAAAAAAAAAAAAAAAAAAAAAAAAAAAAACCCACAAGAACAAGCATGGTTTGACGCCAAAAGGAACAACTAAGACTGGCACTGCTTAAATAATATTAATTATTGGAGTAGTTTACTGACCCTCCATTTGGATCGCCGTTAACTGTTTAAAACAATTTTCTTCAGTATTTTTTTTCAGCAACAATTTAAAATTTTGTATTTGAAAAGTGTATTTAAAATGGAATTGCAACATTAAAACGTTTGAGATTAGTTTTGTAACTAAGATAAGGCTTATCCATCCTTGTTTTAGCAGAAAGTTAAAAAATAAATAAGCACAAAAAAAAAGAAAAAAAGAAAGTCTTTTAAAGACCCCATGTTCTAGATTTTCATTATTATAATTTGAGCTTCATCCAACTTACTGTATCATTCTGACTTGACATAATAAAATAAAACATAAAGAATTATGCGGTAGGTATAACAAATAAATTATACGTAGATATTGAAGGTTACTGAACTAAAAGTGGGATTTTCCCATTGTTTGATTCTGCAATAATATTTATTAATATATTATGTGAGACTTCCGTAGCAGTAAATGGATAACACATATTTCCAAACATATTAATCATATCAGAAATAAATAATTTATATCAAAAGAAAAATGTTACATTCTTACTCTAGACCTTCCTCTTAAATTGACATGCGTCCACAAGCACTAGTTTTTTCGAAAAAGAGTTGAAAAAAAAGAAAGAAGTGTTTAACCTATCAAAATTTGAGACATTAGAGTGGAATTAAAACCTCATGCCAATCAATTAAAGTGCCTATATATATGTGGTACGTTAAAAGGTGATTTGTAAGATTGCCTTTCAAAAAACACATATCTTGATAATTGTTCCAATTATAATAGTTTTCCCTTTTTTTTAAATCTACTACTAGTTAAGTATAGAAGGTCAAAAATTTAAACGAGTATATTAAGAAAAATAAAAAACAAAAAGATATCTTAGGACTAGCTCATTAAATTTATCAAGAAACATATTATTAATTGTTTTGCATGCAGCGACTCATGCATTTCTTTCACCCAAAACTTTTGCCACAAAGATCGTGCGTGATTGGTTTGTCTGCAGAAAGGTGGTTGCATTTATTATTTAACGGTAATTTTATAACTGACGGCATCATAAAATTAATATGGAGTGCAAATCTACTCACCTCCAAATTAATATAAGTTCTTAAAAGAAATTAATCAATAAAAAGATTTTGCTTGGGAGAAAGCCTAGCTAGTTTTATTCATATTTGTCAATATAGCAACTTGTACGTCCAATTTGTCAAATTTAATAGCAACTTACTTCAAATGACTAATTATTATAGATGAAAAACACAAGACAAGAAAAACAATATCCCCCCATCCCAAAATGCATCCCACCACGGTAGAGACATGTCTAAAGTAGTTAGATTCTGATCACAACTGGTACATAGTGAATGAATTATACATACATATATATATATATATATATATAACATATGTATATATAAGTATACGCGTACCATCATATATCCGCACCCAAATATTCCCCTTAATTTCCACTCTTGCGGGGGCTAGCTGCAAAATTAAAAAAAAAAAAAAAAAAAAATTCCCACAGTGAAAAGATTCTAAAAGCATGACGATATAGAAGCTGATGTTTTATTCAGCTTCCTTTCACATAGAATATCACTATAAATACACCCAAAAACCTTTCTTTTTCTTAACAAGCTTAGTACAAAGTATTTTATTAGCAACATTATCTTCTCCTAGACTTTTGGAACTTGTCCAAAAAAAAAAAAAAAAAAAAAAACCCAAGATGCGGAGCAAAATATGCAAATTCCTTGAAAAACGGCAACAATGTTCCGACTGCCTTACTCACCAAAACCAAGTCGCAAGCGAGTCGGTGCACGGCGCAGAATTGGCCGCGAAGCAATTGCGGGCACGATGTGACGTTTGTGTTGAGCAAAACCAGGTGTGCATGTGTGACCAAATTTCCGAGCATGCAAAAAATGTCACCGTTCATGAGGCTAACAGCTCTTTCGCTCATGCAGTCATCAACATGATCGCAATGCTCATTGGTAATCTTGTTCAACCCCATTAACTATCATTTGATACTCTTTTGTTTCGTTTCGAATTTTGCAAAATTTTTTTTTTTCTTTTTGAAGGTGAATTTTGCAATTTTGATGAATCTTAAATTTTGCACCTTACATGTTTCCTTACTATTTTAAATATCGTGTTACAAAACAATGCGTTTGGCTAAAAAACTCTTCTATTTGATTTTTGTTTTTACAGGTTTAGGGCAGTTATCGGTACCATATGCCCTAGAAAACGCAGGGTGGTCTTCTATCTTCCTGCTTATAGGGCTTGGGATCGTATGTGCCTATTCGACCCTTCTCCTCGGAAAATGCCTCGACAAGAATTCGAATTCAAGAACCTACGCCGATATTGGGCATCAAGCTTTCGGAAACAAAGGAAGAATTATAGTGGCAACCTTTGTATACGTAGAGATTTTCATGACTCTTGTGTCCTACACCATCTCATTGCACGACAACTTAATCACGGTCTTCTCCGGGGTTCAGCTCAAGCTTCCGAGGACCAAGTTATCGACATCTCAACTCTTAACTATCTTCGCCGTCTTGGTGGCTATCCCGAGCCTGTGGCTGCGAAATCTCTCTTCCATTTCTTTCCTCTCTTTCGGTGGCATTCTCATGTCAGGCATAATTTTCACTTCTGTAGCCAGCACCGTCATTTTCGGAGTTGCCAAAGCCAACCACAAGATCCCATTTCTCCAGCTTCATAGGATTCCTGCAATTTCTGGTATTTATATCTTCAGCTATGCAGGGCATTTTGTTTTCCCCAATCTTTATGTAGCTATGAAAGATCCATCCAAGTTCAAAAAGGTATACACATCTCTCCCTCTCTCTCTCTCTCTCTCGATATTGATTTTTTTTTTTTTTCCGGTTAAAAGCTGACAACTTTTAATTTTTTTTTCCCCGATTGCTGTTTTTTTTTTTTTTTTTTTTTTTTTGCTGCATCATTTAGTAGCTGAAATTTTGAGAGATACGGTGCATCTAAATTTTATTGGGTTGTTACATAATTTCACAAAAAAATTTTAGGGCATCAAAGTCAACCCATGCAAGGGCGGAGCCAATAATTTTTTTTAGTGCGGACGTACATTATTTATTTATTTTTTTTAAGATAAAACAAATTTTAATGGGGATTATATAAGAATTTTTTATTTTAATGGGTTTATATGATGATTTTTAATTTTGTGGGGACAAAATAATAAAGTATAAACTTTTTTTTTTATCAGAATTAATATTAATTTGGGTTTTATGCAAGTGTTTGTTAAAAACTAAGCTTTTGTTTGGTGTTCCAATTGGAATTCAAAATTTTCATCTTAATTTTTTTTTTTTTTGAAAAGTCAACAAAAATTATAACTGGTTTTTAAAATGTTAACTAATTCTAACTTAAAATTTTATCTGTAACTAACGAACCAAACGGAGGCTAAATTTTATTAAAAACATTGTACAAAACTATATCATAGTAGACATGTGGGAGTTAATGTCAATCACATCTTCAAATTAGTCTCATGTGTCAAGGATGGTGTGACAGCTAAGAGTATATTCTCTACCAAGTTTGTTGTCTAATATCTCGTACAAGATTCTACAAAAAACTTGCAACACAAGTCTAGCTATTGTATCATTCTCTGTCCCGCCAATATGCAAATCCCATGTCTAAGACTCGATGAAAACGATACTAGAGTAGTATTATATACACAGAACATATGATGATGCATCATTAATTAATGTCGTTAATGATAAATTTTTTGAATCGTTAGATTTTTATCAAATTTTAATATGCTTAGCATATATCCTTGTTTGCAACTTATACACTTTCTCTTGTTTTCTTCATCCTATAGGTAACCATAGTGAGCTTCACTATAGTGACCATATTCTACACAGTTCTAGCATTCATGGGAGCCAAGCTCTTCGGCCCCGAAGTAAATCCCCAAATTACCCTCAGCATGCCTCAGCACTTCATTGCAACCAAGATCGCCCTGTGGGCCACAGTCCTCACCCCGATAACCAAATATGCCTTGGAATTCGCGCCCTTGGCCATTCAACTCGAAAACGATTACTTTCCCTTCAAGTTAAGCACCAAAACAAAGATCTTCTTGAGGGGTCTTGTGGGTTCCTTTCTCCTTTTGGTTATTCTTGCTCTCGCCCTCTCGGTTCCATATTTCGAACATGTTCTAGGCCTAACGGGCTCTCTCCTAAGCATCGGTATATGCGTAATTTTCCCTTGTGCTTTCTACATAAAAATTTGTTGGGGGCAGATTTCGAGGCCTGTTTTGGCTATGAACTTGAGTTTTATTGGCTTTGCGGCTTTTCTTGGGGTGCTTGGGACAGTGTCTTCTTCCAAGATGCTAATTCAAAGCCTTAAGGGAACTTGAGGGAAATTAAGGGGTGGTTAATTAGTAGAATTACCAAGCTGGTTTTATGAATGTTCCAGCTTATAAAAAGATAACCAATAACGTTTTACTACTTTAATTTTCTTCTTTTCAATTAGCATATATATATATATATGTATGTATACTCTGTTTAATGTTACATAAACATAAAGGTGGATGTTAAATACTTCCCTTTTTATAGAGGAACTTATTATCTTTTCTACTTCTATTTCTTTGTCTATCTGATAAATTTGTAATATGTCGCTGTCGATTAAATAGTAATAATTAAAAAAAAAAGTTTATGTAAGAAAACAAAAGGGAAGATTACCAAAAAAAAAAAACAAAAAAAAAACTTCATCTTCTTCAAGAAAAAATCTATAAAAAAAAAACATCACTCCCTCTCCCTCTTTTTCCTATAAAAACCTTGACACGTAATACCTTGATTAGATTAGTAAACACTTTTCTGTAATTTAATTTCTTTCTTTTTTCATGCAATTAATTTCCTATTCCTTAAATTCGTATACATGTATCTTATTTTTGTTATCTACAATAGCCTTGAAAGAAATTTAGCAAATGCCTACTTTATTCACAACTCATTCCTAAAGAGTCCGTTTGGTTGGAGGGAGGAGATGGATGGAGAGAGTTGGGTGTAGGGAGAGAGTAAGCACATATTTGGTGCATGGATTTAGATTGTAGAATTTTGGTTTGAATTGAGTTATGCATTTGGTGAGGCGTTTGAATCATTAGAGATAAAAAGAGTTAAAACTTAAAATGTGTTAAAAAAAAAAAAAACAATATGGAGCTTGTTTCGTTTGTCTCAAAATTCTATGCAATTTAAAAAAATAATCATCTCATTTGGACTTGTATATACTAAATTATGGACTTTCAAAATTTAAGTTACAAAATTATAATAGTAATTGTGAATAGTGAAACTGATATTAGTTTTTTAGAAAAAGACAAAAAATTAAGTGGTAAATTGTGACCAACCTGGATATCCAAACATGTGCTAAATCTCTTGTTTTGGTTAGAAGGAGGAGTGGAGAGAAGGGAGAGATGGAGGGAGGAGTTCTCCTCTTAGGCACACAAAAATAGATTTTTCCACTAATAAAAAGATCCATAAAATCCCTTCTTTTAAGTTTGAAATGTTTATTTACATTTAAAAAAAAATAGTTAACTAGGAGAAAATAGTAATTTTAAAATAATTTGTCATCCATAATTTCAACTCTTTTTCTTTACCAAACAACATAAAAAAATTCATACAATCTTTTACATCCTTCGGTCTCTTTTACCAAATATAGTCTAAATCTGGGAACTTATTTAATATTTATAGGGCAACTTTTCTACCTAAAGATTAAGAGGAACTTTTTATTATTTTCTGGGGAGCTCTCTTCCTCCTCTCATCCTTAGCCGAATCGACAGTAATCTTCTCTTAATTCTTTCTTTTAGTTTGAGATACATTTCAGATTAGGCTTGCTTCTTTAATTTGAAATTCCGAAATCAGAAATTAGTATAGTTTTTTTGTTTTGTTTTGTTTTGTTTTGTTTTTTTTTCAGGTTACGGAAATTTCAAATTGAGTTGCAATTATTTTTATTTTAATTATTTGGGATTCCGGAATCCAAATTATTGGTTTCTTTTTTCGGTTCTAGTTTATACCAAGTGATACAGTTCTGATCTTTTTCTTTATCTCGCATATGGGTTTGTTCCATACTGATCGGAGACTGAGAAATTCTTGTGGAATTTTCTTCACTAGTTTTTAGTTCAGGAGGGCAAAAGAGAAAATATTTTTTGTGCTTATTTTTTTGTTATGGTCTTTCATGAGAGGGAGTAGAGTTGATTTTTTGGCGGGCTAATGGGGTTTTTTTTATTTTTATTTATTTATTATTTAAATAATTTAAATCAGGGTGTTTCAGTCATTTTGTACAAAACTGGAAAATAAAATTAAAATAAATATCTGTTTTATAAGAGGGTAAGGTTAATTGCGCTGGGCAGTGTTTCGTTTTGGAGGGTTTAGTCGATCGCTTTAACGATTCTGGGTGTAGTAATGGCTGGTCAATCCGATCCTCATCCTTCTCTCTTCTCCGCTGACGAGGTCACTTTCTCTCTCTACCAACTTCTCTCCCTTCTTATATATATATATATATATATATTTTTTTTTTAATGTCATGCTTTGTTGTTGAATTGTTTTTGAAATTTTGGAAATGCTAAGGTTGAGTTCATGGCTGAGGATGAAATGATCGACATAGTGCCCAACATGAGAATGGAACCTCTCAATTTACTCTGTGTATGTTGTTTCTCCATTTTTTTTTTATTTTGTCTTTTTTTATTATTATGTAAATTATAATGCTGTTTGAATTGTTAGATTATGAGCGTGATGTTGACTTGTTTGTTCGAATTTGGCGACGAATTTGTGTTTTTGTAGGGAGATTATGGTCCATTTTTTCCGCAAATGGTTACAAAGGTACCGATTTGGCTGGCTATTGCTTTGAAGAAGCGAGGGAAATGTGCGATTCGGCCTCCTCCGTGGATGTCGATCGGTGAGTGTCACTTGTTGAGCACTTGTTTTTCGACCGAAACCGTTTATCTTAAAGCCCCGGTTAGGTTGTTTTTCAATAGCAATGCGCTAAGCAAGTCGGAACTTGGCTAGTGCATTAAGCAAGCTTGTTTCTTGTAAGGCTATCGGAGTAGAGAATTCTATGTTTTTGGCTCGCCCTACTTCTAAGGATAGATAGTTTAGGGAAAGCAAGTGCCGTGATGAGATCTTTCTTTATTTCATTCCGGCTCAGTTAATCAAAGAGTCAGAGTTTCCTTATGTCTTAACAAAGAGAGATTTGCCAAAACCTCTTAGGTTAGGAATTGAACTAGACTAACTGCCATAAAGAGCTCAAGAGACTTGAATTAGTGTAAATGCTCGCGGGGAAGGCTGCCCCCCTACCCGAAGCTGGGCGACGTACGGTGTGACTGACAAAGAAGATATGTGTGGGATTTGTTCACGAAAGGGTAACCCGACCACCAGTTTCGTCCAATGACATTGAGGAAGTCAGGGGGGAGGAAAGTAGAAAAAAATGGAATGAATATGAAATCGTAGAAATACATACATTCATGGTAGAAACTCATTTCTCCTCACTAAATGGTAGAGTAGGATCTATCTCTCCACGGTTCTTTTTCTCCTCTAATCACCACCTCCCAACTAGCCTGCCTGATTGATTTTATAAGATTGCTAATTCATATGAATTTGGTCTGAAGTTGTTAGAACGAATCATATGCTTTATTTATGAATGCCTTATATGATGTCCATTATGTTTGTTGGACATGTTGAACAGAAAGCTTGACTCAGATTTTGGAATCGGAGCGTGAGTCTCAAGAATCGTTTCAAGTCCTGCCTTTCCATTATGTGGAAATGTCAAGACTTCTTTTTGATCAGTAAGTATTCAAAGACCCGTTCATATTTTACTGCATTTTGAGGTATAATGGTTTGAGATTTAATTCTGTTTATAATATTGATAGTGCACGCGATGACATTCCCGATGTATACATGGTGAGTACTGTAAATTTCTTTTCAACTTTTCCCTACCATTTCTCATTCTGTTCCGCTTGTTCATTTGTCTCTGACTTGTAAATAATTCTTTTTTAGGTGAGATCTTTAATTGAGGATATCAGAGATGTAAGATTTCATAAAGTCGAAACAAGTTTAGAATCATTTGAGGATGCTCGATCTTCTGCTGTGAGGGTATGTATTAGTGAATTTATTGAGACCGATCACTCCGTTTTATCTTCTATTTTTAAAAGTTGTTCTTATCGATGCTTTAGTATTGGATTTATCCATGTTAAATGAATAAAGGAGACAGAGTCTTTCTATTGCTCGTGCCTGTTTAAGTCCTAAGTTAACTCGTTATTAAACAAACTCAACGTAATGTAACATATTGAGAATCAGCAAGTAGGTGGAAATTGGACTTTGCCTCTTTTGTCAATGGGAAATTAGTGTGTCCTTTAACCTGTAACTTGCTCTGCAATCTCGCTTGCTGTTATTGTCGGTTTTGTTAGTTTTTGTTATTGTTGGTTGTTTGTGAAGAAGGGAGAGAAACATGTATTTTCTACTGATGCATTTATCCCGTATTTTTCTTCCGTATTTTGTCTCTGCTCTATGTATCCTCAAGCCCCTCATGTAATTGCAGATTAAGAATTTATCTGCTATGGAGGTGAATATAGTCCGCCCATTCGTTGGTCGAGCCCTACAGGCATTTTATAAGCATGGTAGTCCAGATCTGATCCCGAATCCGGAGCGAATGTCCAATTCTAACGCTAACAGATGGCAGCAAGCACCTGATCAAGGACAAAGAGTATGTTATGAACTTATGCATGGGGTGATTTTGAACAGGTGGTTCGGTTTTCTACTTGCTTGAGTCTATTATAATTCCGCGTAACTAACCGCTTTTTTCTCTCCCGTTTCAGCGCCCTCTACGAAAAAGATAAAGGCTTTGACAATGATACTAGGCATTGTAGCACTCAAGCTAGAAGCTGTTATATTAGAATGTTACCGAGAAAGATAGTTCCTGTCTTCTTTGGAAGCTTCTTTTACCAAAATGCTTTCGTGGTAGGTCATTGTGGTCACTATTTTTCTCCGGCTTTGGACCTCGGCTGGTAATGATAATTGTTGCAATGTTGTAGTATTCTGATTCTGATAACATAGAAAACATATTTCAACTTGATGTATGAAGAAAACATAGAATGAAGAACACATTTTTGCGTTTGCTTTTCGGATTTGCTAGTGTGACACTCCTATGCCTTGTGTCAACAATTGGGATCTGTCTCTCTAACTATAGATCTTATGGCGTGTTTGGATGAGCCATTCTAATAGGTACCTTCGGACTCTATTGTAATATCCGTTTGGTTGGCCAACTACTGGCCAATCTGTGATCAAGACGAGCTTTTAAGCATTAATGGCAAACCCTTATTTTTTGCGGTTATGTCCCTGAGATTCTTCTGTGCAGTGAAAGAAATTCTAGAGGAAAAGTCATCGATTCTTATCCTTTATTATTATTATTTTTCTTTTTAAGTCTCTTACTGGAATTTCTTGTTCTGGAGTTAAAAACCTTTTCCTACACTATTTTCATCATTTTGGACAGAAAATTTAGGGGGTGTTTGGTGTGTAAGTTTGAGTTAAGATTTGTAAGTTTAAATAGTAAATTTTTTTGAATTTTTTTGAATTTTCAGAAAAGACAAACAACTTTTTGGGGAAAAAGATAAAAAACATGATGAAAAAAGTATAGTTTAGTTTAAATTAAACTTTTTGCCAAACAAGGCCTACTCTTCCATCCACGTTAAGAATGTTTAATGGGCCGATTACTAAAAACAAAAATATAGGCCGCAAATTTCAGCCCAATTCAGCTTGGGTAGGCCGGGTATTGCGGACTACTTGGATATGTTTATTACAGGCCTGGTGGACAATAATACTACAAAATGCAAAACGAGGCCAAGGAAAAAGAGAGAGAGAGAGAGAGAGGGAGAGAGTATCTACGTGACAGCTCTCTCTCTCCTATGACTGTTTTTGTAAGAAAAAGAAAAAAAAAAAAACTCTCTAATTTAGCCCCAAAAAAAAAAAAAAAAAAGAAAAGAGAGAATAAAAAAGTACTTCTCTTTAGAATTCCACCCAAAAAAAAAAAAAGGGAAGAACTTACTCAAGGTATGGCCATCTCTTTGCCAATCTCAACCAAATTTCAGTGACAACCCTTTTTGGCTTCTGCATTGTGGATTTTGGATTTTGGTGTCTTCGGGGACACACTGAAGACACAAAAAGTAAATCACAAAACTCAGGGCTGTTTTTACTCCGTGGCATAATTAAGTTAGATCTGCACCTTCATTTTTAGTCTTGTTCTTATTATTTTTATTATTTGTCTTATATCCTAGTTGGAAAGGGAAATCTTTTGCCATCATTAGCTAACTTGTCCAGACGAACTGCACTGACGAAGTATTATTAGTCGTATGAATTCGCATTTCGACTGGTGTTTCCTGTTACTCATACTTACTCTTTTACATTCCTATTACTTAGATTTAAAGTTCTTGCTCCTTGATTGATGGTGTATGTATAATACCGTACACCAACCGTTGTCGTGTACGGATTATGTGTTCTTTGCGTGTGTGTTTATAAACTTATTCTCTGTTTCATTTGATTTCTTAGAGAATATCTTATAATCAACACAATGGACTAAAGACGATGTTAAGACTCTCATTGAATCCGTTATCGAGCTTCAGCAAGAGGCTCATGATTGTTATGCCGAGCCTATTGATCACATCGGTAAGGATGAATTTGTAAAACTTTTGGTTCTTGATGGTTGCTTTCTCGTCGAGCTAGTTCTGCAAGAAAGCAAGCAAGGATCTCCAAGAAGACGATGACCCCGTATTCACGAGGAATTGTATGCGCAAATTTTTAAGCCATGACCTGGTATTGCTAGAGAACCAAACTCCTTGGCTGGTCTTGAAGCGTTTGTTTGAAATTACTCGGAAGCTCGAGCAGATGATACCCCAAAAGTCTATTGGTCCTAAATTAGACCACAACTAGTTGAATATTGACCATGCGACAGAATTCTTCAATCAACTCTACATTGGTACTTTTGGAAGAGAGTTTGCGAATGAATATTGCCTAGGTCGTTGGCCAAGATATCGAACCGTGCTCATGCGCGATTACTTCAAACACCCGTGGGAGCTTGTCTCGGTCATTGCCGTCGATATCCTCCTGATTCTTACCGTCGTGTGGACCTTGTTTGCCATCATCAAGTAGCATCTGTTTGGTGATATTATAGTCTGCTCTCGTGTGTTACTTCATTTCTGTACTTTTTGAAAGAATGCATGTCATTATGCCATGTATTAGTGTGTTTTGTGCTTTTCCAATGGGATAATATTTTTATGACTAAATTCAAATAGATAATATGTAAGCCACAATATAGAATCCAATCTTTACAAGCCAGCCTCGTTCTGATGATGCTATTACCCTGTACTTTTGGTTCAATTTCATTCACTCAGTTTCATTCACTTGTATAACTAGCTAGCCATATGTAGTGAATTGTTTCTGAAAAGACTTCATTTTTGAAAGAAAGAAGCAAATAACAATTTTTAGAAAATAATTGAAGAAACCCTGAAAAATAAAAGAAAGAAATTATTCAAGTAAATAACAGGTTTTTAATATATTTGCAGTAAATAGTAGCAAGTGTTAAACTTACCTCATAAATGATTTATTTATGTCATGTAAATATATTGTTTATTTAGTAAATTTTCTATTTACCCAGCAAAATTTTCATTTACCTATTAAATTTTCTATTTACTTCAAATATTTTAAAACCTTACTATTTTCTTTAATTATTTTAGTAAAAATGTTGTTTACTACAATTTCCTTTCATTTTAGTTGGTGTTCTAACTGGGACAGCATTGTTCTACAATAAAGTCCATAAACTAATGGCCGCTTTACTAAACAAGCAACAAAAGCCCTTTCTTTGTTATTAGTAAAGCCTAAACGTCCTTATTGAAAAAGAAAGTCGTAGGGTTTGAATAATAAATTCAAACTTTTGTAAGAAAAAACACTGTAATTCTTTTTTTTTTTTTGCTGGTTTAAGAAAATAATGACAGGCCCTGAAAAGAAACCGAGCTGTAACCTTCTGTGCAGTTCAGGCGTAAGGACCTGAAACACTAAACTTGAACCGACACCTTGTGTATCCATGAGTGAAACATTTTAAAACAGCAAAACGCGAGTAAAAGCTCGGCACGGGTAGGGTGGGTCAATTTTTATGACATATTTCTGTCGGGAAACACGGAATTTTTGCAAGAAAGATTCATTTCCAGAACAACTGTAAAGAAAAATAAAAAAATAAAAACACTTGGATGATTTACCACTTTTACACTCCAACCCCTAAAGTAAATTTTCTTAGCATTTGAGTCCATATGTGCTCATAAATGGTGTAGGGGGTTACTCAAATCTCTCAAACCTTTGGCTATTGGAAGGACTGAAGTACAAACCATTTTCTCATGCATATTTTCCAAACCATATCCAATAACAGTTTCAAATAAAAGAAAAAGATTTATGTCGCCTACCAATGAAGTCCGTAACTGCCTGCCTGCATTAGGGGGTGTGCAAAATAAGTGCCTAAAGTCAATGCGGTGATGACTAAATATGGCAATCGAATAAACTCCTTGTAGTAATCTTTGGGCAGCTTTTGTCGCCCATCAAGAATGGCTGCAAATGGTATGATACTCGTTCGCCTCTTCACAACCTCGAAATCCTCCCCATATCTTATGGCCAGTCTCCTGTCACCGTTCCAAACACCGAACAGGTGATGTCCAATTAAGCCAATTGATGCTGCCACTGCCACAGAGTTTCCAATCCAAATTGTGTGCGCGATGCACCAAATAACCTGCCCAACCATCTGCGAAGACATAGGGAATCCAGATAAGCTTAGTGAACACCGGAGAGAGAGATAGAGAGAGAGGGCAGGGCATGAGAAAGATGCAGAGCCTGATGAGGCAAAAATGGGAAAAGTAAGAGGTCACAATGCACAGAAATGGCACCATTAAATTCTTGAAAAGTGCTCTAATTTGCATTAGGATGTCAAGCATATTTCATTTGGGTCCATATTATCTCATGCTAAACTATGTGAACATCTTGATTGATAGGAAAATGGGGACAACATATTTGAACCCGATTGAGACGATTCAGATTGCGATTCAAATACTTCTACTCAGATATTTCAATCTGAATCAAACCGTTCAAATGGCCCAAGTGCGTACAAAATTCCGTAGCTTGTTATCTTGTAAAGAGATACACATGGGTTCTTGAGAGTGTAAACCAAACAGAAACATTAAGGTCGAGGGTCTGCAAAATAAATTGTGTTATGCAATGAAATGGATTCAATTGTCCTGGTCAAACATGGAGTCTGTTGGCGATCATCCCAATTTCCAGAAATTCTTTGAGTGAGGAGTGAACGAATTCTCTACGTGAGTTAAAAGTAATCGAAATGAAAACATGTTCATTACCTGAGGATGCCTTGTGATTCTCATGATTCCGGTTTCCCAAAGATGCATTTTGGGCTTGTCAACTGCCGCTACCTCCAGAAGATTAAAAGTGGAAGGGTAGAGGAAGAAGAAAGAGATAAACGACGAAAGCCACAATAGTTGATGGAGTCCAGGAACATTCTGGAGCTGCCATAATTGTTGCCCGTCATATCTGTGGTTAATAAAATACACCTGAATCACAAACATTTAAAAGTCGACAATTCAGTTCCAATAAACTTTGTTTGCACCCTAGATGTTACAATAATCCGAAAGGAAGTTGTAGTCAATAAAAGCTCTTCTTAAGACGGTACTCACAACAGTACTGACAACCAATGGTAAAGATATACCAGCAAACAAAACACGAAAAGCTCGTTCTCCAATGAGTTTCTCACCCGGGTCTCTAAGACTGGCCAAGCCACTGTGCACCGTGGCAAAAATTACTAGGAGGATCAACATCACAACCTGCACATTAATGTTTCAATATTAGCTTTCTTAGGATCAAGACTTCCAGTAGCATAAAGAGAATTAAAAAACAAAAATTACACAAAGATTAAATCATATAAAGACAAATGTGTAACTTTATGCCACCATCAACGCTAATATCGTTTGCACACATTTGAAAATCACATGAAGCTATCCTAATATCCGTAAAAATTCTAGAAAACTTGAAACCAAAAACTGAAAGGAAAACAGAAAGTACTTGGCGTCTTAGTCCCCCCTCGAGTTATTGCATGAAACCACAAGACATAGAAAGAGAAAAGACAGTGTGACATGGGCAAGAAGACGTACACACAAACTCTTAAAGAATTCTCTTTTCGACAATGTTTAGAATGATTACGTTTCAAAATCCAGAAAAACCAAATCTGAGCTCTATCTCACGAAACAGGTTTTACCCTACACACACCAAAAGTACATAATGTACAATATTTTGCAAATAAAACAAAAGATAAGGGTTTAACACATTAGCATAGACCATAGACAGAGTCACATGACCGTTGCTATATTTGAAACCAAGAAACTTGTTCAGTTGATTGAAATGAATGCCGTACATTATCAAGTGATCACCTCAAAAAAATTTCAGTCCTCAGCACCAGCTAAAATTTCACATAACCACAGTTTAAGCAAACTTGTTTGGCTGAAGATCGTTCTCAGATTTTGAAGTGATAATTGGGCCGTCAATAGCCTGACCAAATAGGAGAATACTAAGTCGGAGAAGGGTTGATAGGGTGTTCATTATCAGGTTCTTGTTTTGGAATTTCTAGCCTAATTTGCGAAATTGGAATTTCTTTTCTAGTTTTTTTCCCCCCTTTTTTTTTTCTTTTAGTTAAAAAAAAAAAAAAACGATATTATGTCAGTAGGAGAGAAATACCGAAATGACCACACCAATTACTCTTCCCAATAATGGTTCTCCACCTAGACTAGGCTACAAAGGCAGCTCATGAAATCTTAGCTGACCTTTCGCCAGTGGCCCCGCCATTAGCCCTCCGCAAACCCGAATTTCCTCAGTCGTCTGGCCGTCTTTTCAATCTTTTGGTCCAAAAACAAAAACTAGACGATGAAGACCCTATCAACCCTCCAACTAATATTTTCCTATTTGGACGGCCCAATCATCGCTCCAAAATCTGAGAACAATACACAAACTGACCTCATGGCTATCGGAAAGCCCCGAAACGGCGTCAATGAACGCTTTTCCATATCCAGTAGAGTTATCAAGCCACGCCACATCAAGCACAAACAGAACAGTCCCCAAAATGCCAGCGAAGTAAATCCACGACGAGATTTTCTGCTTCGCCAAGTCGAAGGCGGCGGAGTCTTCGCCAACAAGCGTCGGCGGGTCCTCAGTGTTTCCGAGGGAGCTTCCGGCGAGCAATTTAACGGAAAATAAGCGGGGATTGGGAGAGAAGAGAGAGGGTTTCGGTTTGAGAGAGGTTGAATTTGGGAATCTTGGGCTTCGAAGGGGAGAGAGAGATCGGGAGGGAGGAATTGGGCGGAGTCTGTGGTGGTGGGGGAGAGAGGAGGAGGGGAGTGAGAGAAGGAAAGTGGAGGAGGAGCAAGCCATTTTTTCAATGGCTGTGCATTTGTTAGTTTGTTTGTTTCTCGAGAAAATGAAGATAGAAAGTGAGTTTTTAAGGAGAGAGAGGGAAGGGAATCTGGAGGGAAGGATGCTGCCGAGTGGAGGTTTTGTACAAGTAGTGGAAGGTGGTGGTGAATGGTGATGTTTGTCTCTCTATTTTCTAAGTGTGAGTTGTAGTGCCACGTACCTAATTCCAGGGGTTTTTTTTTTTTTTTTTTTTCCTTCTTTATGGTTTTGGTTTTGTTTTGTTTTTTTTTTTTTTTTGAGAATGGGGCTACAATTTATAAATAAAGTAAAAAAAGATATTTTCTTATCTTATCTTATCTTGTAAAATAAAAGTGCCAACAAACTTCAACAAGCAGTCTAACCAAAATAAATTAACAATGGATGATGGAATTACATGGCTCGCTAAGAAGTAGACTACAGTGTTTTCCAAACAGAGAGTGTAACAAATATTATCATTTCTAATTTGAGAAAAAGTATATTGAATGTCATGAAACACATTTGACTCCATTGCTCTGTCATGAGGTTGAGTTGTTGCTCAAAAACACGTTTCAAGCCTCGATCTCGATCACCCAGTCCGAAAAATGCCTTGCAATAGAGCAAATCATATACCTTCTCAAACCGCCAAACACTTACTAATATGGGAGGGTAAATTTACCAAAAAAATTGTAACCACAAACTTAATTATTGGAGCAAAAGTGGATGGGCCTTTGGTGCCATCAAGAGTCATGCAAAAAGTGAACGGGTGATTCAGAAGAATACCACCTTTAAACGTTACATTAATAGAGAGGTGGGCTCCACTGATGGATTGATATTTCTGTCAAACCAAATATGCCAACCCAACATACAAAAGATCTATATTTCTTGCTTGATATAGAGCTTGGCTACACAGGGAGCTAAATGGGCCACCAAAAAGGTGCTTTAAAATTGGCCTAAGCGCTCTAATACACCATACCTCCATACCTCCTAGGCACACAAGCCTCCGTAGCCTCTCTAACGCACCTTGGGCGAGTTTGTACACCAATACCTCATCCTTCAAGATGGAACTATGCCTAGATCGCCATCAATTATGTACTTTCACCTTGTTAATTATACCGGCACTCAATAGCTTCCTCCTTAAGTGCGATCCGACCCCTTTTGAACTAATTTCACCTTGTTAGTTATACCTGAACTCTATAATTTCTTCCACCAAGTTTCCATCCTTCCCTTTCTAAACTACGGCCACCCTCCTATTTTCCATTTTAAATCTGTACCTTGACTTTACCATGTATGCAATCCTTTGGGATCATAATGCCACACCATCTGATCTTCTCTCCTCCTTTCACTCAGAGGAATGCTCCAAATAATTTCTTTGTCGACCTCCTAAAGAACTTCATCGAATTTGTCCTGGTGCCACCTGAGAGGTTCAAATCTGCCACCACCAAGTTCTCCATATTCCTATTTGGGATTGTGATAGGCCGGAAGAACTTTGGCCCCTCTAATAGAAGGCCTCTCCTCCATAGTAAGAGGGGGTTACACTCTAGCCTCTATAAACCTAGAATGTGGGAAATATTAGGTTTTAAAACTCTTGCCATGAGGGAGCCAGGATTAGTTAATATACTCCTCCCTTGTTTAGGAAGCAAATTTTAAGGTGTTCATGTTTTTAAAATCATCTACATAGTAAACATTAGGAAAAATTTTACATATGTTCCCTTTCAACTCTTAAAATGTAACAAATTCTTCGTTCTGTTAGTTTGTTTGATGGAATTACTACATGTCAATTCTTGGAGTAGAGAATTTAAATGAATGGCATGAAATCAACAAAATTTACCCAACAATACGTTAAACTTAAGTTAGAGGTAAAGCTTGAATGATTTCATTAGTCGAAGGATGCAAATTGGTAGAATAGGAAGGAGACTCCCTCCCTTTGTCTATAACGACACATGCCTTGCTTTAGTGAATTGACATCTCATGTCTAATTTTGGTGTTCCAAATGATGTCTGACCAATTATATTTTGACATATCATTAAAAGACGTTAGATTTTAAGATATAAAAAATCAGTTATACAGCATTTTAAACTTTTTAGATGACGTGGTATAATATTATTGATTAGACACAATTTAGGACACCAAAAACTGGACAGAAGATGTGGAGTCTCCTTTAGTATGATATTGTTCGCTTCGGGCCTCGTGCTCACACGGTTTTTCTCTCGGGCTCAACCCCAAAAAGCCTCATACTATTAGGATGTGGTTTCTTTACTTATGAACTGTCATATATATTTTTTTCCAAGTGATTTGGGACTGCACAACTTACATTTTTCCTTGTAGTGACCGATGACTGTCACAATCACCCTCCTTTTGAGGCCAAACGTCCTCATTGACCACACTTTTGATTGGGTATAGACTCTAATACCATTTGTAACGACATATGCCTCCCTTCAGCATGATATTGTCCGTTTCAGACCTCATGTCCGTACGGTGTTGCTTTTAGGCTGATCCCCATAAAGCCTTATTATATTAGGAGGTGGTCTCTTTACTTATGAACCATCATATATATATTTATTCCTAAGCAATGCGAGACTACACATCTTGCGCTCTTTTTCCTTGTAGGGATTGATGACTATCACATTGTCTCTCATCTCTATCAAATCAAATAGTGGATTGTACCAATGATGGATCCATGAATTTTATTTCAGTGGGGACACACATGAGATAAAATATTTTTAACTTAATAACTTAAAGTGATAAAAAGTTTATTACCATAGAACAACTATTTCATATTGCTTTTATATTTTGAAAACATTATCATATTTATTCTTGAACTTTATCTCGAATGCTAGTCTTATGATAAAAAATATAAGCTTCTAACTCATAATCTATTGTTTGTTGTTTGGAATTTTTTCTTTATAGAAAATTAAGGTTCACTTTTCTTTATTTTACACCACTTTTGTACTTTTAAAGGTGATTCTTTTTATTAATAAATAAAAAGTATCATGCACTAATATTCTAATTGTTGATAATTTTAAAATCAATAAATCTTTTAAAAGCAAATAAAAGTTTAAAAAATTAGGAGGAATAAAATGAATCAAATGTTAATGATAGTATTAATATGCAAAAATAATTTAAGTTTTATGTGAGGACATATTTGAGAAAAAACTTTTGAGTAGGGGCAAATTTCAAATTTTTAAAAAATATGGGAAAAATTTAAAATTCAAAAAATTTGGGAGGGAGGGAGGGGGGGGGGGGGGGGGGGCGCGGGGCGGCGGCCCTGTATAGATCGGTTGCTGGAGAGAGTGGTAGAAGAAGAGAAAGGGTGGAGAGAAGTGAGAGAAAGGGAGAAAGATAAGAGAGAAAATAGACTTAAACTAGATCTATGGAAGATAATTTTGTCATTCCATCATCAAGTCAAAAAAAGTCAATAAAAAAAAAGGTCCGAAATCCGAAGCATGTGTATTTTAAAAGTTGTTTTTTACAATTTTCTATTTCATATTCTAACATTTTTAAATATTTGTTTAACAAATGCTCTTTAAAAGACCCGAGGAAACATTTTAAAAACACAATACAAACACCATATTCTAGTCTTTGTACGTATATAAATACGTTTTTTAATTTTTTTTTTTTAAAGAAAGCATTCACGTAAGTAAATATGTTAAGCTGCAGCTCGAATCACCAATAATCAGTTAAGATAGCTAAGCTTGAAGGTGTGAAACGTTTTATATTGACCGGTTTCTGCGGCAGTCTATACCCGTATGCTCAAATAGTTAGTACTACAAGTTTGAAGGTGTGAAATATTTTATAATGACCTTTCTCTTTCATGTAAATGGTGAGGAGAGACAATCTTGTGATAGAGAGAGTTTTCAAATTTATGATTCTTTTCTGTGAAGGATTTTTTTTATTTTTTATTTTGTTTTATTTTCTTAAGGCTTGTTTCGTAAATTCAATAAAAGTTAGGATTATTTACATGTATGTTCAAATTGAAGGTGTTGATTTGAATATGTCTATTTTTTCTTTTTATTTATATGAACATCTAAAAGAATAATTATAAAGACTTTATTACCCTTTATAAAGAATTGAAAATTAACAAATAAATAAATTATTAAAAAGGAAAAAAAAAAATGGAATCTAAGACGTTTACCAAAGAGGGCTAAAGTTGATTTAATGAAATGGCTAAACAAATTGATATTAAAGGAAAATTTTCTTTTTGATTTATTGTAAATAAGGTGTAAATATTCATAATGAACTAAAAAGGGAATGTTTTCTCAAAATCAGATTTCACCTTCATGAGAATAAGCTAAATAAAGAAAAATGAGCATTAAAAAAATATATATCGTATAATGAATCAGTCTTTACCATAAATATATGTTTGATTTTATTCCTACTAGTTTTTAAAAATAATAATGTTTTTTTTTTTTTGTGAAGAATTCGATACCATTTGTTGTGTTATTCTTTAATTTGTTTTGTTGAGGCATAAATTCATACTGGATTACATAAATAAATAGGCTTTCTCATAAAGAATTCTTTAGATTTTTTATATGACAAGTATAAATATTTTAATTTTATCAATCTTTATCATTAATATTTTGTATTGTGCTTATTTTTTGGTCTGAAATATCATCTTGACAGTAACTATTTTATATTTCTAATAATTATTTTGATGTTAATAACTAATTTGGATTTATTAAAGGTAATTGACATTTATCAGCAAAAACATATTCATTATTAAAGTAAAAAAAAAGAAAAAGAAAAATGAAAGAATCTGTATAAAATGAGATGTCAATTACAGTAAAATGCAAAATAGGTACTTAGACATTTATTTCTTAAAAAAAAAATAGAAATATACATAATATTGTTAACAAATGAATATATTTTAAAACGAGACTCTGAAAATGAACTTTTTGTGTAATTATTTCTAAGAATTGGGGTTTCAGATAACAAAAAAAGAATGAGATTAAAACGTCATAAACGTAATAGTTTAGAGACCAACCGAGCGATTAAAACTGCCATTTTTAACTACCGATAACGGATTCTGTTAAAAGATGACTTATTATTACCCTTTTTAAGAGTTTAGGATAATTTCAGCTATAAAGAAAAAAGAATGGGGACCAAAAGGTCACTAACGGAATAATTTAATGACCAACTAAGCAATTAAGCCTAATTTGTTTAGTGCTTCAAAAGGTACGTTGATCATATAAATAATTCACTGTTCATAGCAATATGAGAATGATTTGAGTGGTTAGTGAAAATTTTTTATTTCTCTCACGCCACTCATCTGAGGTTTTTTTTTTTTTTAATTTTTTATCAATGATAGGAGGCAGAGAAATATTGATAAAGGTGATGGTCCAAGTTACATCCACTTATGATACGAGAGTTTTTAAAACTCCGGCCACTTTATGTGATGAACTCCAATCCGTTATTACTCGATTTTTGTAGGGAGCTGATTGCGCGGAAAGGAAAATTTGACGCGACGGGAGAAAATTTGACGTCGGAAAGGCTAAGGAGGTATGGGGTTTCGGACATGATGGCTTGCACAAGAGCCTTGCTTCATGAGGTTTTGGGACAAAAAGTTTTATTTCATGGAAAAAGGTGGAGTGATTATTACCTCAAAAGTCTTTTTTTTTTTTTTTTACCCCTTTCTTTTCACTTTTTTTCCTTAAAAAAAAAAAAAAAGAAAGTACTTGATCCAAAATTAATATTTCATGAACAACTTAACCCAAAAGTGTGATTTTTAACTAACAGCCAGATACGACAAGACAGAGCCCCCCCCCCCCCCCCCCCCCCCCCCCCCCCCCCCCCCCCCCCCCCCCCCCCCCCCCCCCCAAAAAAAAAAAAACCAGCCAACGACAAGGAAAGAAACACGGCAGGAAACAAATTACCTAAAACTTTGAAGTTTGTGTGTTGAATATGCTATTTCGACTCATCTTAAATTAATGTGTTAATATAGAGTGCAGGCCCAAAGTTCTTGCTACATTATTCATTATATACCAAAATTTAAGATATCCTTCTGTTCATTAAACTCCTAGTGCCGGCGAAGCCAGCCATTCTACAATAATTGTAACTGAAAAAACTCACATAGTACTCGATATCACTATCAATAATCTCTAGTGAAAAAAAAAAAAAAACCGTTCTTGTTAACATTGTACGTAATTTTTATGTATGGATTAGAATCATATGTCCCTTATTCGTGTCTCGTTTTTGTGTCCTTGCCAAAACTATCTTGACAATCATGACTTCTTAGCTAATGTGGTATGATATTTTTATTAAAAGATTATAATTTTTAATTGACATACTAGCTATGATATTATTAGACGGATATGAAGGATACATAAATAAAAAAACACATAAGTTGAATCCTACATTATGTGATGGCTTGTACGCGTGTTAAAAGATTTGTATAAATAGATGTTCCATCCATAATTAGATCCACAAAAGAAACACACACTCCGCAAAGGCATAATTCCTACAAGCTCTTTTTCATCTTTTGCATACTTTGTTTCTAGACGGCATGAAAACCATGGCAACGTTGCAATTTCAAAGCTTTATTTTCGTAGCCATTGCTACACTAAGTTTCTATTCGAGCTTCACTTCAATTGCTGACGCGCAAGAGACCGGCACCGCCACTTACTACACTGCTCCCTACCAACGTAAAAATCTTATAAAACAAGTTCCTTTCATTCCTTCACATCTATAAATTTTTTTTGAATTAATTAAAAGGTGACAAGTACTTTTATCCTTTAATTTGCAGCTTCTAGTTGCTACGGTTTCGAGGACCAAGGAGTAATGATCGCAGCGGCAAGCGATGCGTTTTATAACGATGGAGAAGCATGCGGACAAACGTACGAAGTTACTTGTCTTAGCGGCACAAACTTAGGCACCCCAATGCCTTGCTTGGGAGGCTCAGTGGTGGTGAAGATTGTTGACTATTGTAAACCCGAATCGTGCCGGGGTACTATCGACTTATCGGAGGAAGCTTTCGCTTCCATCGCAGATACAGCTTCTGGAGTCATCAACGTCTCTTACCAGAAGTATGAACTTCATCATCCTTATATAATTAGTTCCAACAACTTTCTAATGGTGTTTTATCTGTGTCTTTCCTTAATGAAATTGTGATATGACTTTGCAGGGTTTAACGGAGACAAGACAGAAAATGCATTTCTTCTTAGAGATAATAAACAAGAGTTATTGTTGTTGTTGTTGTTTTTTATTTTTTTATTTTATTTTTTTAATCCAGTTATCAATTTGTAATGCAAAAATAACTATTCGGATGGATGAGTTCAGCTCTTGTACTTGAATTTACATATGGAGTTTACAATTTACAGCTACATAACTAAACCATTTTTAAGCATTCTAATAAAAAATAAGATCATTAGTGTCATCCTCTGATGTAGCAGAACCAATGACTGGGGCGGGGCCATGGCCCCACTATATCGCTCTTTTTTCTTCTTCTTCTTTTCATTTTAATATAAAAGGGTTTTTTTAATTTAAATTTTAATACAGTGGGTATGTATATAAATTAGTCTTTGTCCCCCTTAAACTTATAGTTTTCTATATTTTATTGAGCAAACAATTAGGATTTTAATAAAAAAAATTGTTACATATATATATTAGTATAATGTAGAATAAAAAAATTTATTTGGCCCCCTTATTAATAAATCCTGACTCCGTCACTACGGAAGAGCGATAAAGCATACAAATTTATGATTCTTTAAGAATACCCAAAAAAATTGAACAATAGATTGCGTTAAATTCCTTTTTTTCAAGCTTGAATACCAAAGAAGTTCATGTGAATATGTATTGAGAGAACTCTGAAAAGATTTTTATTAATAATATCAAAAACTCTCCTACAAAATAACAAAGAAGCCTTTAGTAAACAGTGATTCCTAATTCTGTTCAAATAATTATTAGAAGATAATTTTATAACCATCCTAATTCTAATCTTATTTTCTTAACGTGGATAACTGAATTTCAAATTCTAAATGACAAAGGCTAATCTACTCCTATATCTAACTCAAGTTATATTATCAATCCTAGCAATTAAATTATCAAAATTATCCTAAAAGAATTTAGAAACATCCTACTAATATGACCAAAATTCAAATGACATAATAGAGATAAACTCCAATATTTCACATTATATGGCTGCATATTCCTTTAACGCCCCCTAACCTGACAACATTATCTCTCATTTTACACTAACGCATGTTCAACTCATAAATAAATTATTATCAAAGATTTTGTTAAAAATAATGGATCAATTTAAACCCTTAAAAATCTTCACAATGCAAAAGAGAGAGTTTATATCTTATTCTAGTCAAAAAGGGTATGTTTACGTAATATATTCACATACCAAAAAAAGGTCACAGCATTTGTTTGAGACCAAAAGCCCTCTGCAACATATAAAATAATACAGAAAAATTAGTAATACAATATCATAAATTTGTCGATCCAAAGTAACTCCCTTTCTTAATGAAACGTGATCTTCCTGTCTTCTATAAACGCTCAATCCGAATTCATACCGTACAAACTACAAGTTGAGCAGTTCGATCGAAAAAATGGAAAGTAGAAGATGGAAGTATTGGATAGAGATACATTAAGAATAATATTATAAGGTATCCCAAATCGCTTATAGAGACAAGCAAGCATGGACGGAACCATCCATTGTCGAGTGGGGGGTTTGCGCCTCCAGTATTTTATTGTTACATTTTTTTTCATTATATCCCTTTTAAAACTTGATTATCCTTATGTATAAACACTCTTTAAAAATTTTATTTTTCAATGTGCACTCTCTCTGAAAGAATAGACTGACTACATTGCAGAAGCATATCATGAATATGATTATCACACTAGAGAGCTGATGTTTAATTTCACCTCATATAATCACCAAAGCCTAAAATGGTGAACCTTATTTCTACGTTTAGAATTACAAGCTACAAGCTCATATTGCCACTTGAATTACAAGCCATGCCAAAAGTTCTAATTGTGTACTTATATTAATGGTTAATTAGTGCTGAAGAATGAAGAACATTTGTGGAAAAAAAAAAAAAAAACCTATATATGCACATATATGGATTTATCTCGTGTCTGGCACACTTATAAAATGACAGTTGTTTTTTTTTTTTTTTTTAAACATTAATGTAACACTTTGTACTATAGTTCTTAATAATATCGTGTTACATTAAGTTTTGCATAAAATTGTATGGAAATATGTTAGTTGTTAAAATATTATAAATAGAAAGTTACAACTATCGGACCTGTAACATTAATAAAAGAGAAAAAGAAAAAAAAATATTGCAATGTCAGAATCTCTTTATTTGTATGCGATGATTTCTTAAGATGTAAATATTAGTGATTACATGTAAATATGTTATTTTCCGTCAATTAAGTAAATTACTTTTTACGCAATAATTTATTTATTAATTTTTATTCATTTACAAAGTTTCTTAAATTACAAAATATAACCTAAATTATCTCAAATTATGTCCCAATTTCAATCAAACCCTAACTCCAATCCCAAATTATCGCCACCGCCCCAGCCGCCATCACCATTGCCATCGCCATTGCCATACCACTGGAGATCCTGTTACGAAGCTCCTGATAAACGCCTGACTTGTCTGGAGATAATGATTGAGCTCGTGAGCATGGGGTCACCGGGGAGATCACGATCTAGCTCCCGAACCTTGGGTCGCCGGGGAGATCGTAGACCTCGGATGCATGGGATATCCCGGACCTCAATCACCTAGGAGATCTCAATCCTCCGTCACCGGGGAGATTAGGTTTGTTGTCTCGAGCACCCCTAGTCGCCAGAAACAGGACTGTAACGTAGAGGGAACTTGGGAAAGCACGGGTAGACCTCGAATTCGCGAAAAAAAAAATAATAATAAAGTGAAACTGCTTCCCTCTCTCTTACACTTGAAAATATGCTATCTTCTTCCATTTGTGTGTTAGATTATGTAATTTAGTATAACTTCTGATTTCTAAATTTTTTTTTTTAAATTCCGTGTATATATTTATGTATGTTTTATAGCATTTGGTGAGCGTAAAAAAAGAATAATAATAGTACAAATATACAATATTTGCACTATTTATCGACCGTTAACAAAATAACATCTTTTTTTCTCACACCAGCACAATATATCTATATATATATATATATATTTCTACTGTCCCATGTTCTTTAGATCAGAGTTTTCTTTCTCAAATACTATTTTCCCTATATAGAAGGATTGTATTTTAAATCAGAGTTTTCCACACAAGAAATGTAGAGTTTATTCTTGTAACATTTGTCTGACGGTAGTTCATTTATTCATGAGATCTTTCAAAAAAAAAAAAAAAAAAAAATTGAGCTCTATTTCACTTTCGAAACAAAAATAGATATTGAATTTAAACTATCATATTTACGTTAAATATTTTTGTGAAACATGAAAGATGGGTTTTGGTAAGCGGCGGTCACTAAATAAAGGTCTGCTTACATAGGTTATAACTTATAATCTAGTGCTAATAAATATTGTTGTTTTAATATATAAATATATATATTGATGTTCTTCATGGGGATATGTCAAAGCATATATTTTAAACCATATAGTAAGTTGGTTAAAGTTAATATGGACACATAATTCATATACAAAAGGATTAGTGTATAAATATTCTTCCCATTATTGACATTGTAGGTAGGAATTCATGCATTAACAGCGAAGGAGTCATTATATTATTTTAGCGTTTTTTTTTTTTTTGAAAGTGTCTATTATTTTAGTTTAAGTGTACTATAAAAGGGAAAAAAAAAAGAGAAAAGAAACGTATGAAGGGATAATAAATTTTTATTATTAAGGATAAAATGAGAACAATATAAATTTTAAGAGATCAAATTAAAAATAATAGCAGTTTCTTGGAGATAGAAGCCCTTCACTCAGCTGTGCATTGGCATGTTGAGCTTTTCTTTCTTTCTTTTTTTATTTTTTATTATTTATTATTTATTTTTTTAATAATAAATATGCATACGTAGCTTTGTATAGAGCATTAAAAAAAATCCCATATATATTTCTCTCTTTAATGCATGAGAAAGTTAAGTGCGTAATATCACATGGAAAGCATTATAAATTTTTTTTTTCTCTTTCCACATGTACTTTCTTTACTATAATTTTAAGAAGAGGTGTAATTATTATTCAGAATTAATGACACTTGTAATATCGTCTGAGTCTTTAGAGTGAACCGCCGGGTGGCCATTTTCGGTATTTCTCTCCTACTAATAAAATTTTGTTTTTGTTTTAGGAAAAAATCGAAAAAGAAGATTCCGATATCGCAAAGATGGCTATTATTGAAGCAAATTTCTATGTATAAATAAACTTATCCCTATCATTTCATACCATATTTTCATTTGGCACCCCTTAAATTTTTTTTTTCTTGGGATTCTCGCATTCTGTATACAAGAACCATTCTTGGTACCAATTTCTCTTCACAAATCTCATTCTCTTTTATGAGTTTGTGATATGTCTTTGCAGGGTTTAACGGAGACAAGATGATAATTACATTTTCTTCATAATAAACCTGGATTTTGATAACTTATTTTTATCCATTTATCTCTCTCTCTCTCTCTCTCTTTTGTCCCCGATAATCATTAAAACTTTGGTAATAAAAATTAAGCATCAGATGGATGACTTCATTTGTTGTACTGGAATTTACACAAGAATGAGTGTACCAATCTTTTACGCTTAACCTAATAAGATTCTCTTGCCAAGTATTCAGGGATTGAATCACATTATCCATTGTGAGGCTGCAATTTTGCCTCTCCAATAGCCTGTCAAGTTTGATTGAGCCTTCGTGATTTTGGACTTCCTCCATGTTAAGCGAGAATCGGCCAACTCCTTTTTCTGTCCCATCTTTGCTACCATCTTTTCTTACTTTTAGACAACTACTCCAAGGAGAGAGTACATCCAAAATTTGGTGACCAACTAATTTATTTTTGAGCGACTCATTAACCCCTAACTATTATACCAACTTAATCAAATGATAACTCAACAATTCCGATCTAAACAATAGCACATTTCAAAATTTAGGGGATAAATCTAAAGATACATTACAGTTCAGCGGACACAACATGTACGTTAAGTCGGAGGACATATTGATATTAGTGACAAACTTGAAGGGGAATTGTAACAATGTGTCCCCGAACTTTGGGCTCCCGTATTTTAAAACATAACATTGATTCTCCTCTAGATAGCTTCAAAATGTTAGCAAATTTTCCCTTTCATTAATTTTTTTTTACAGAAAGTGTCACGTGTCAATACATGAGATTAGGAAGTTAAATAAGTAATGTTAAATAATAAGTTTGCCCATTCAATAAGAACTAATAATAAAATTACAAAATTATAAATTTATCTTAATTTACAATTCTTTTATGGGATGACTTGATTATATTACCTGATTATAATTAGTTGACCTTCTTGATTGCATGCATTCCTAATTTGCTGCCAATTTGCTGCCAATTTGCTGCAAGATGTTTTAGCAACCAAAAAAAAAAACATAATGTCACCGTAACAAAATTATGATTGTTAAATAGAAAAAAAAAATAATGTTAAAAGAATTTGAATACTAGTCAAAATGATAGTTGAAAAAACAGAAAAATTAAAAGCATCAATCTTAAAAAAGGAAAAAGAAAACGAATATGATATAACGCAGGTATAGCGAAACTAGTTGTAATTCTAAACTAAACTTTATCATAATTGTAGAGTTCGAGTCCCAATCCCATTCTCAAAATAAATATAATAATAATACTGACTTTCAAAATAACAATAATAATAATAATAACTATAACAACAATAATTACAAAGAAAGTATATGCTTCTCGTTTAAACTCCTCAAGCCGGCAAAGCAAACAATTTACAACATTGTGACTCAAAAAATGCACATTGTACTCAAATATATCACTATCAATAACTCTAGAGCGGCAAATTTACATTCCTATGAGCTTCGTATTTAACTATGTGTACTACTTAGTTATAGCTAGTAAGTGTGTTAAAAGATTTGTATAAATAGTTGTTCCCTCCACAAGAAGATCAGAAAAAGAAGTACGCATCACTCAAAGGCATAATTCCTAAAACCTCTTTGCCATTCTAGACTACAGAAAAACCATGGCAATGTTGCAATTTCAATGCTTTATTTTCGTAGCCATTGCTACACTATGTTTCGATTCGAGCTTCCTTTCATTCACTTTCGCGCAAGAGACCGGCACCGCCACTTACTACACTGCTCCCTACCAACGTAAGTGAACATCTTATAAACAAGATTATTTCATTCCTTCACATCTATATATTTGTTAAAAGGTGACAAAAAGTTCTTTTCAT
This sequence comes from Ficus erecta, assembly GCA_008635985.1. NCBI lineage: Eukaryota > Viridiplantae > Streptophyta > Magnoliopsida > Rosales > Moraceae > Ficus > Ficus erecta. The sequence goes on from BKCH01001348.1 coordinate 75,524, forward strand.
TTTAATAATTTGCAGCTTCTAGTTGCTACGGTTTTGAGGACCAAGGAGTGATGATTGCAGCGGCAAGCGATGCGTTTTATAACGATGGAGAAGCCTGCGGGCAAACGTACGAAGTTACTTGTCTCAGCGGCACAAACTTGGGCACCCCAATGCCTTGCTTGGGAGGCTCAGTGGTGGTGAAGATTGTTGACTATTGTAAACCCGAATTGTGCCGGGGGTACTATTGACTTATCGGAGGAAGCTTTCGCTTCCATCGCAGATACAGCTTCTGGAGTCATCAACGTCTCTTACCAAAAGTATGCACTTCATCATCCTCATATGACTTCCGACATCTTTCTAACATTACTTTATCTTTGCCTTTTCTTAAGTAAATTGTGATCTGTCTTTGCAGGATTTAACAGAGACAGGACAGCCAAGGCATTTTCTTCATAAAGATAATAAACCTGGAGTTTTTGTAGCTCTCATGCTGACCTTTTTTTGTTTTTTGTTTTTTGTTTTCAGTAGTTACATATATTTTATAATGCCAAAATAATCATCAAATGGAAGAATTTAGTTATTGTACTGAAACTTTTATACTATGGGCTAATTCTCGGGGTGTGTAGCTATTTTGAAAAGTCTAAAATTTAAGGTCACGTTTGGGATTTTAACTCAAACTATGGGCATGTTTGGTGCACAAGTTCAAGATGAGATTTTTAAGTTTAAATAGTAAATTTTTTGAATTTTCAGAAAAGACAAAAAACTTTTTGAGAAAAAGACAAAAACTTTTTGAAAAAAAGACAAAAAAAAGTTTAAAAATCTTAGTTTGGACTTAAGCTCCAAACTCACCCTATACTTTTTCATCTCAGTTTTTGTATTTTTCTGAAAAAGTTTGTCTTTTCCGAAAAGTCAATAAAAATTTTCAACTCAAACTGTACTTTTTCAACTCAAACTCATTCACCAAATGAACCCTAAAGCTACATAACCATTTCTAAGAAAATCTAATAAAAAAGGGTGATCCTGTAATGCCTTCTAACGTAACAACATTACCTCTCTTTCTTTTTTCTTTTTTTTTTTTTTAATATATATATTACGACAACTCATATATAAATTAGTGTCAATAATATTGTTTTTCTTCGTTAAAATAACGTACAATTTCAACCTTTTAAAACTTTTCTTGTAACAAAACTTAGAGTTTACTTCATTAGTCAAGAGGGCATATTTATATAAACTATTTACATAATAAAATTAAAATAAAATAAAAAGAAGAAGAAAGTCACAACATTTTTTTGAGACCAACTCCCCAAGGTCGATAAAAATAGATCTGGCATATATCTAAATGTGGTTGAAATGATGTTAAAATACACAAAACATTTCTCATGTTGCTGTGAATTTTTGTTTTAAAATAGAGAAAAATTCAATAATAAAAAATGGTAAGACATTGAGAATCCCCTATATGTTTCGTTTACCTATTTGGATTTTTGATTCATAAAATAACTCAATTGAAAGTTTCACATCCCAAACAATCAATCAGAAAATAAAGATTTGAAGAACTTGTGAATTAAAATGTATTTGAGTAAATAAAATTCTCACTTGAAGAACTAGCAAAAATTATCTTATAAGAAATCCAAAAGCGACAATATACCATAAGCAATATTGCAGTAAAAGACTACTTATAAAATAATGCTATCAATATATCATATCGTGCAACGATCACATAAAAAGAGCTTGACTAAATTTATATAAAAATTGATAACAAAATATATTGATATGAGGAAAAAATAAGATGAAAGATAATTATTTACTCAAATGTATAAACCTTACAAACCATTGGAGAATCAAAACCCAAATAAATTTACTACACATATAGGATCAACTCTAGCCTCACCAAAGAAATCTAGCCTAGCTTGCAACTCATCGCACAAAATTCTAATAAGAAAACATGAGATGAAAATGCAAGGAGAAGAAAATTTTCACTCCAAACTCAGCCAAAAATTGGTTAGAAAAACAACCCATGCTTGCTGCACAGCCTCCTCTTTATAGGCCTCAATGTCCAGCATCTAAAGAGAGATTTTCGGCCCATAAAATCATGCTATTAGGCTGGTAAGCCAAGTGGAGAGAGGCGGTAATCAAGTTGGAAGAAATTGATTGCCTAGGCTGGAGTTGGCACCAATCGCGTGGGCTTGACTGGGAACATAGCCCTAAACTCGCGATAAGCCAGCTGGAGGAGATTGGTGGCCTGGGTTGGCAGCTGGAGTTACGGGCTTGGCTGAAAACTCAGCCTTGGAGTCACGTGGGCCAGTGGGAGGTTTGGGCTGGCAGCTGGAATCACACCCGGAAAAGAAACTACTAAGAACACGGGCTGGGCTAGAATGGCGCGTGCAGGGGCCACGCGGCTGGGAGGAAATCTTGGCCCAATGTTATCTGGCTGATGTGCACGTGGAGGGGACAGTTGGGGCCTGCGTGTCTGGGCGGCGTGCAGATGGTTGACACGTGGCTAGGAAGAGCTTGGCGGCTCGGCTTGGCTCGGCAGTTGGCCGTTGGCGTGGCTCAATGGCTGGGTCATTTGGGCTTCATTTCTTGGGCTTTGTTTGACTAATTTTGCTTATAATTTTGACCCAAATGTCTTATCTCCCTACAAAATAATTAAATTTAATTTAAAACTAAATATTTCCACACAAAAATATTTTAAATTAAATTCATGAGAAATATTTAATTAAAACTTAATTTATTTGGTAATTATGTATAATAAAAGTGCATTTTTGTGCATTTATCAGCTATCTTGAACCATAAGCCTAAAGTTTAATTTCATTTCCCTATATAGAAAATTACCTAAATGACCATCTTTTTTTCATCTATTAATCAATATGATACAAATTCTCCATTTTTGACCAACATGACATAAATTTTAGTTAACTTTAGTTTAATTTTGTGCCATATTAGTCTAGTGTTTATTTTTTGTGTCATGTTGGTGCAGCGGTTTTTAAATTTGTGTCATTCAGATGCTTTTCCCCTTTCTTTTTTCCTAAGTTTAAATGTAACCCCAGTTACCAAGCCTATAACTAATAATAACATGTAACAACCCTTGTCCCTAACATCAAAAGTATTGTGCGCATCCACTGTCCTCTCATTTTTTTCCGATGCAGATCATCATTGTACATAATTCGTTAGGTGTTATCGACCCATTTTTCTTCTCTTCTCCTCGTCATCATGCCCATTTCTCTCGACATCTACAACTTAAAGAACCAACACACTAACTAAGAAAAAAGCCGATCGATTCGGTCAGTTAACCGAACCATTTTCACTCTCATCGTCTTAGCACTCGATTTCCTTCCATGGAAACTGACGTGGTAGGTTGGTGAACTGAACCGACCAAAAAGGTCGGTTACCAACCGACGTTTAGCATTGGTAAGTATGATATCTACTTTGTAAATCAAATAATTTTGTTGGTTTTTATTTTTTTTTTCAATAATCATAAATTATTTTTTAATTGTACATAAGGAATAAAGTTTTTATTTTTTTAAAAATAAGATGGTTTAACATTTCTATTAAATACTAGCATGAGGAACATGCCTAAGGCATGTCCATTTGGTAACAAATTTTGTTTTTTCATCCAAATGATTTTTTATTTTATTTTACAATTGTTCAAGTCAAATGAAAAAAATGAAAATATGTAAGTATAGATGCTAATAACTCAACTTGTAATGTGAGTTGACTTCATGAACATGTATAGTATCTACATCTTCAAATATAGAGATGCAGATATTAAATAATTTTTTTTTCAAATTAAAAACTAATTTCATAAATATTTTTAAATAATAGTCTAAACATGATTGAGAAATATTTAATTTGTTAGTGGGACAGTTAAAAAAAGTATTATTGGGGTCACATTTGAAAAATAATATTTTAACATAATTGAGGAATATGTATAAATAAGAATATATATATATATAGGAATATATATATCTATTTGAGAAGAGACATGGAAAAGGAAAACTTTTTTTATATATCTATTTGAGAAGAGACATGGAAAAGGAAAACTTTTTTTTTTTATTAATATTTTGATGAGAAACAATTAAAACAATATTTGAAAGGGGGGGGGGGGGGGGGGGGGGGGTGGGGGGTGTGTGGTTGTGTGTGGTGTAACCATCGTTCACAAATAAGCATGTTGAAACATAAGCAAGGGTTGAAGTGTATAAGTATGCAAGCAAGAAGTTCAAGGACAAAAAAAGTACACCACATTCGCACTTCTATATATTCTATATAGACATACCAAGTTTCTTATAAGTAAATAACTAACTTATAATTTTTCTGTTTTAATTTTACGATAAAGGAGATAGTTCCCTCATCTCCGGTTTTGTTTTGTTTTGTTTTGTTTTTGTTTTTGTTTTTTTTTTATGTGTGTTCTATTTGAGTTGTTTTTTTGTGGTATATATCTATTGGTTTTGCTAGTGTTATAGTTAGGTAGAGGTTGTTGTAGTCCTTATGCTGCGAGTGACTGCCTCTTGATTGATCGGAATATTTCATTGATTGTAGATAATTAAAAAAAAAAAGAGCTTTGCTCATGCTTAATTATAAGATTGCCGAGTAATTCAAGATATTTTCCCATTACTAGATCTCGCCTTATGTTCTTCTCATGGAGCTTAATCAGATTTCACTGATGAAATCAGTCTTAGTCGAGAATTATATCTCTTGTATCACAATGTCATTTTATCTTTAGTATTGATATTTGTATCTCATTTTAATTTGAATGATAATTTGCCCTTAAAATAAAATAAAATAAACTAACTTATAAACATTGAAAATCTTATGGATACGATCTTAATATGCATTTTTTTAATTTGTCTTTTTTTAAAATAAGACAATTAGTGAATCTAAATATTTATTTACACGTAAATTTTTTACTTCTATCGTACCTTAAATATATATATATATATATATTTGTATATCAGGTAAATCTAAATATTTACCAACTAAACATAGGCAATTATGTAAATATGTTATTTTTCATCAATGAAGTAAATTATTTTTTAATCAGTAATTTATTTAATAACTTTTATAAATTATTTTTTGATCAGTAATTTATTTAATAATATTTATTTATTTGCAAAGTTTCTTAAGATACAAAATATTACCTAAAATTATTCCAAATTAGGCCCCAAATTCAATAAAAAAAACTAACTGTAATCTCAAATTATAGCCGCCAGCATGGGGGAGGGGGGGGGGGGGACTTTTTTGATCTTTTTCTTTTTCTTTTTTTAATTTTAATATAATATGCTTGTTTTTAATTTTTAATATAGCAAGTATGTGAGTAAATTAGTCTTGGCATCCCTAAATATTTTTAATGTATTTTTACCCTATAAGAAAATTATCTTAAAACTATTAAGAATGTTCATACCCCCACGTACCCTCACATACCTATAAATGAAAATAATTTTTTTATGAAATAATTAAACATACACCACTTTAACCATAAATGCAAATAATATTTAAAAAATCCTAATAAAATTTTTATAAATAATTGAACCTTGGCTTTGCTCATGGCCAGAGAAGCAACGCCAATATGTGTTCGGTAAGTAATCTTCCTCCTCTTGCCAACACCCAAAATCATCTCCTTTTTCCAATTTCACGGCCATCACCACTTAGGGGGTACTATGTGAACGACAATTTGAAGGGCATGGGGGCCTGAGATCTGCAGCCATTATCCACAAATCCTCCTTTAACCGACAATCTTGTTGATGGGACCAATTTCCCTTTGCGGAACCCAAACAACCCTTTTCTTCCGTTTGACTAGTCAACCGATGAGGACAAACCAAATAGATATGTGATGTCACAAATGGGATGCCAAAATAAAATACCCACTTTTTCAGGCTTTTCGAGAAATTATCCTATTGTCTCTGAAATTGGTAGGTACCGCACTCATTTGAAAAGTACCCAATTTCATTTTTCTACACATATTTGCAATAGTAGCACTAGTACTACTACCACCCTAATTTCTCTCCCCAATAATGGTTATGCGCCTAGATTAGGCTTATATCTCTTGACAAAAGAAGCTCTTGGAATCCTAGGAGACCTTTCGCAGGCAGCATTGCATTTAGCCCTCCACGAACCCGAATTCCCTCAATTGTCTAGCCATCCTTTCAATCTTTTGGTTCAGAAATAAGAACCCATTGACAAACACCCTATCAACCCTCCTCCGACTAGTATTCACCTAATTGGTCAGCCTATTGATGGCCCAATTATTGTTCCAAAATCCGACAACATTCGTGAAGCCGAGAGAGCACTTAAAAGGCTGAGGCTTGGGCTCAATATTAAAGAACCAGTTGTTGAAGAAGAACGAAGGAATATTGCATATCAAATTGTGGCTCCTGAAGTTCAAGAGGTGTGGCGTTTTCACAAAGGTCACGAGTGCAATAAATCATTTCAGACCAGAAAGGCCGTGGGAGGGTACAAGAGTTCCCATTCAAGGAAAAGAGGGTGATAGTAAAGGACTTCACAAGAGTGTTTGATCTTGTTGATGTTGCCCCAGGCAACAACAATGACATCACCAATATGCCTGCTGTTTAAGCCGCCATGACGATCATTGTCGTAAACTTTGATGAGGCCGATAAGGAATAACCATGAGCGATGTTCTAATAATTTAATTCTGGTTTTACGAGCTTCTGAAGGATGACAAACAATTTTTGTCCACATGTATTTGAATATTAATCTAGTTTGAGTACTTTGATTTTTCCAGTTTTAGTTAATGCAATTTCACTGCATTCTTTGTTAACCGAGGCTCTTGTTCTCAATCAAGCAGAATTTTATGTTGAGACTAGATGTATTTTCCCCCCAAATTAAAGCAATATTAAGTCCAGATGGTTGTTTTCATTATTAGTTTTATCATGTCTGGCTTATGTACAAGATACATTTTCTTTAGTTTTCTTCGACATCTAAATAGATAAGTATGAATGATCAAAAATCCAAACAAGCATTAAAGGAGGACAATAATCATAAGTATATCTATTTGATAGGTTGTTTTCACAATTTTCTCTAACAGTCGCTAGATTGTGTATTTGTCCAACATCGCTATATTGCAAGGCTTCCATGATGTTTAAATGAGGAATGGGCTCCCTCATCACTTACGCTAGCTTTTGTAGATGACTTCTACCCAAGCCCATTTAACATGGTATCAGAGCTAGGTTTTGTAGGTAATGTTGGGTTTGGAACTTGATCATGCTAGACAAGAGCGAGGATGTTAGATTGTCTATTTATCCCACATCGCTGAGTAACAGGGCTGCTTTGTTGTATAAATATAGAATAGGCTCCCTCTTCCATTGAGCTCGCTATTGAGCTCCCATTTAGTCAACTCATGTGGACCGGCTGTCCAACTAGGTGGTAGCCCAAAATTCAAAAAACAAGATATGTTACTTAGTTAATGGGAAGCTAGCACTTACCTCAACCATCAGGTTTGTTAGTTCAAGAGTCAAAAGATTAAGCAGGTTTGTCATTTGTCCGACGGTGATAGGCACTATGATTATTGAAATATAAAGATGATGACACAGATTTAAGTTTGAAGATTTGTGGAAAAGCTGGGGAAGGATATTATGTATATCCTGCAACATGATCTGCAGCCCAAAACAGAATCAATAGAAGAAACCAAAGGTCCTAGTTAATCTACAACAAGCATTATTAATGGAGATAATACTTGTGATTTATAATGTCTAAGAATTCGGTGATAAAATCTGGAAAATTCAATGGATTTATTGATTTATGGTTGGCAACCAGCCGATGGAAATGGTAACCGGTCAGTAACCTACTGGTAGCCTGCCGATGGAGATGGTTACTACTCGGTAACCTGTTGGTGAAAGTAACCAATTACTAACCTTATCAACTGGTTTCCTGTCGGTGGAGGCGGTTATATCATGGAGGCGGTTATATCATGGATGCCAACTAGTGGTATTAAAAATAAATAAATAAATAAACATTTGTAATGTCATGTTATGGCATTTCTTGAAAATTTTTTTGTGTTTAACAAAAATTAATCCAAGACATAATTTCGTGGTATTTCTCTAAAGTGCTCAATATCTTTGTGCTCTCTTTTCTCTTTTTTTACTTTATTAGTTTCTTATTTAATTTCTTAGGAATATATTATTCTCCCAAGTAATTATTTTTGTGTTCATCAATTTTATGAAGTTTTGCAAGTGACTGACTTCATTGTAATATTTCAACATTTGCTCTTTTTTTGATGTTTATTACATTGGACGTCAAAAATAGCTAAAATAAAATAAAGGAAATCAAAATTAAAATATCAGCAGAAACACTTTCAAAAACATATATATCAGCTGAAATCTTCGGGCTCTTCAATTATTCTTTAATAGTGGCTTAGCACCATGGAAAATGGCTTCCTTTTCCTTTTCCCTTTTTATTTTTTTATAACTTTTCTTCTTAATAAGTTGTCAAATGTGGCCCACAAAAAAAGTAGATGTGACAAGAAATTAAAGTAGATTCCAACTTACTGCTTTGCACGGCTTAGCACCATAGAAAATGGCTTCTTTTTTCTTTTCCCTTTTTATTTTTTTATAACTTTTCTTCTTAACAAGTTATCAAATATGACCCACAAAAAAAAGTAGATGTGACAAGAAATTAAAGTATATTCCAACTTACTGCTTTGCACGGCTTAGCACCATAAAAAATGGCTTCCTTTTTCTTTTCCTTTTTTATTTTTTTATAACTTTTCTTCTTAACAAGTTGTCAAATGTGGCCCACAAAAAAAGTAGATGTGACAAGAAATTAAAGTAGATTCCAACTTACTGCTTTGCAGTGTAATTCCAGCTCAATCTTTGGATACTCTTCAATAGCCTTATCCAACAGTACAACTTACACAGTTGATCATTTTCACACACAATTTGCATCTGATCATCCCTCTCTCCATTTCTTCCTCCAACCAGTTGAGCTAATCTCCAGCACCAATTGTCATGGCTGAAATTCTTATTTCGGTTCTGCTAGAACAGTTGGCGGCGCTAGCTGTCGAAAAGATACGAGAAAAAGGAAGGCAGGCCAAGAATGTCAAGAAAGAAGTTGCAAAGCTCACCAGCAATCTCCAAGCCATCAACGCTGTGCTCTTGGATGCAGAGAAACGACGGATCGAAGAGGAGGCTGTGCGAGGTTGGCTAGAGAAGCTGCAAGACATGTCGTGCGAGATTGATGATGCGCTCGATGAGTGGAACACTGCCATTCTCAGATTCGAAGCTGAAAAGGAGGAGAAAGGAGAAGCTGATCAACATGCTGATCTTGTGAAGAAGGTATGCTTCTTTATGCCATCTTCCTGGTTTCCTTGTGTTCAAGTCCGTCAAGTCGGTCCGCGTCTTAACGTTTCTTGCAAGATCAAAGAGCTGAATGAACAGATTGATAATCTTGTTGAGGAGAAAAACAAGTTCAGATTTAACGAAGCAAGCGTCGTTGAACAACCTGAAAGAGAGAAGACGACTTCCTTTGTCGACGTTTCCGAAGTTTATGGTCGGGATAAGGAGCAGGAAAGTTTGGTGAACAACTTGTTATCTGAGAGCAGCCAAACCCGGAGGCGTCTAAGTATTATTCCCATTGTAGGGATGGGGGGAATGGGGAAAACTACTCTTGCACAGCTTGTGTACAATGATGATCAGGTTAAAGCTCAGTTCCCGTGTAGAATTTGGGTTTGTGTCTCGGAGCCTTTTGATGAGATCAAGATTGCGAAAGCGATCATAGAATCGCTGACCGGTAATCCCGCCCCTGAATTAGTTGAATTGGACAATTTTCATCAACAAATTCGTGCAGCTGTTGAGGGAAAGAAGTTTCTTCTTGTCCTTGATGATGTTTGGACTCAAGAAGACAAGAAGTGGGGAAAGTTAAAGAAACCTCTCGAGCATGGTGCAGCGGGAAGCAGAATTTTGGTCACGACTCGAAAGAAGGAAGTTGCTATTATGATGGAAGCAGAAACTCGAATGATTGAACTTGAGAGTCTGTCTGATGCGGTTTGTTGGTCTATTTTCAGTAATCATGCATTTCGGAGCGGGGACAAGAGCCAGAAATTGGAAGAAATTGGTAAGGAAATTGTTGGAAAGTGCAAGGGCGTTCCTCTTGTTGCAAAATGTTTAGGAAGTCTTATGTACTTCAAGAAAAGTAGGCAACAATGGCTAGATGTTTTGCATAGTAACTTGTGGGAACTAGAGGACGTCAAGGCCAAAGTTTTTGCACCATTCTTTTTAAGCTATAATGATTTGCTTCCCGTTGAAAAACGTTGTTTGTCTTATTGTTCTGTTTTTCCAAAAGATACTGAGATTCAGAAAGACAAATTGGTCCAAATGTGGGTATCTCAGGGCTTTTTAAGTTGGAAAAACAGAAAGAATCTTGAGCAAGAAGGTGAGGGTTGCTTTGAGAATTTAGCAATGCGATCTTTCTTTCAAGATTTTGAAAAAGACGAAATTAATGGAGACATTATAAGTTGCAAGATGCATGACATAATGCATGACTTTGTTCAATTTCTTACCCAAAAGGAATGTTGCGCCATAGAGGCCCAGGAGAAAATGGAATATGCAGGAAAAAATCCCCGTCATGCATCACTGTTGCCCGAGTCCCTAGTTCCTAGTTCACTGCGTGAGAACAAAGGTTTGCGTCCAGTCTATGTTGCTACCTCACAAGTTCATTGGCCGGTTGATAGCTTAAGTTTGGGAAGATTGTTTTTAAATATGACATCTCTCAGGACATTGAATTTGTCAGGTGGTGGATTTGAGCAATTACCTCAAGGGATTGAAAAGTTGATCCATCTTAGATATCTGGACATGTCTGGGACAAGACTAAGGGAATTACCAAACTCCTTGTGTGATTTATTCAATCTGCAGGTTTTAAGGCTGATCTGTTGTATTAAACTTGAACGACTGCCAAAAGAAATAAGGAAACTGGTAAACTTACGCCATCTACACATTGACGGGTGTGACCGTCTAAAGCATTTGCCTAAAGGGATTGGAAAATTAAGTTGCCTCCGGACATTAGATTGGTTTGTCGTGCCTGATTACAATAGCCTCGAGAATAGAAATGAGGCATTAGAGCTTGAAGATTTAAATATGTTGAAACAACTTCAAGGCAGCTATTTGCGTATAGTCAAGTGTGGAAACCTACAAAATGGGAGTCAGGCGGAGAGGGCACACCTCAAGGACAAAGAATACCTTGCTAGTTTGTTTCTAAGCTTTCATGGGAGTAGTGAGAATGGAGGAGTTCATGATGAGATACTTGAGGCGTTGGAACCACATCCAAACTTGGAAGTTTTAAAAATTGGTGGTTACAAGGGCAACACTATTTCTCCGAAGTGGATGATGGTTTTAATTAATCTCAAAGGCCTCATGCTATCACATTACCAAAAGTGTGAGTTCTTACCTCCTTTGGGAAAATTGCCCTCCCTTGAACATCTCTATATATGGGATTTCTACGGAGTGGAAAGGGTGGGGGTTGAGTTTTTGGGAATAGAAAATGATGATAATGCAGGGGCACCTAGGGGCCACCAAATTTCATTATTCCCGAAATTGAAACGACTTGAGTTTTTCGGCCTGGTAAGGTGGGAAAAGTGGGAATTAGGGATTAATTCAGGAGGAGAAGAAGATAATAGCTTAGTAGTAATGCCATCCCTTCAATCCTTGAAAATTACGGAGTGCAGTAGGCTAACAACACTACCAGACTTCCTCCGAAAGACACCTCTGCAGCATTTAGTCATCAGTTATTGTGGTGTCCTGAAAGAACGTTGCCAGGAAGGAGTGGGAGAGGAGTGGCCCAAGATTTCTCACATCCCAAACATCCAATTATAAGAAGAATTTCAACAGAGCATCTAATTTCAAGAACCCCATCAGCTGAAAACGAAATAGTCCGTGGCAACATGGAAGCTTCTGGTAACTTCTCTTAGTCCTTGTACACCCTTTTTTTTTTTTGGTTATCAGCTGAGTTTTCAGTTTCTTATGTCAATGTCCTTTATTTATTTGTTATTTTTTTTAAAAGTAGACAACTTGTGCCTAGTTTAGATTGTAGGAGATAGGATAAAGTGTTAAAAAAAAAATGTGGCTTTTATTGTGTTTGACAATTTGCGCTTCTCGTGCTACTATCTACAATGAGAATATTGTGCCCTAAAGAAGTCTTTTTGGTTCTGATTTCCTTTCCTTGCCTTTTGTTTTCTTTCTTTCTGTTTTAATTTTAGTCTTGCTCTTAGGTGATTTCTCATCTCTCTTTCCTTTGTAGTTGACTTTTTCTTATTCATATTCATGAAGATTAGCAAATTTTGCCTTTTCTCCTCAAAAGAGTCATGATATAATAAATGCCTCTGATAGGAAACTACGATACCAAATTAGATTGCTGCTTGCTTTATTCGTCTCTTTTATTAGCAGTTTCTGATGCCTAATCTGTTTTTGCATATACGCAACTGATCTCCTTTCTTTATTGACAAATGACCTACTTTCTAACTCATGCTTTCCTATCAGGGTGTCGCTATCGGTACAGATCCAGTCTCCTTAGATTCAGAAGCATGTCAAACGGCTTGTGTGAATGCCCCCCATAATATATACTACTGGAAACTCTGGCTTCCCAAAAAGATAGATTTCAATTAGTCTGCAACTATGGCGGAGCGTACAACTCTGACAACTCTGCATTCAATTGTGGTAAGACATGGTCTAGGACTTATTATTGACCATTTATGAATTAATCTCCCATGCTTAGAATAGGAGTGTACAATATAGTTTAACCGAACAATAGAATTGAAAAGTCACTCAAGGCCTAACAATACAGTAACTACTGATCCTCAGGTACCAAGTACCATGGTCAAGGTTAAAGGATTCAGATAACTTACTTGCCATCTTTGAGGAAATGGAAGGGAATCAACTTGAGATCTCTATCAAGTTACATGCAACTCGGTTTATCTGTGCTCAAGGCCCAACTTAATATTCCCCCTCTCCAGAAGAGGCCCAATCAAAGATTATTATGTCTAACAAGTAACCATCTATAATGTCACATGACAAGAAATGCACTTGTACCGTCTCGTCGGGATGGTATATGATCTCCTTCATAGAATTTGCAAGCTATGAAACTCCCTAAGGTACGTTGGAGTAGTTTTTTATCAGAAAATGACCTGCATCAGATTCATTTTCTTTTTCATTCGTTGAAGTTTACATTACAAGATACTTTTTTTTTTTTTAGAATATGTTTTCTTTATTGTCCTATTCATTCATTTAGGTGGATACCTTGTCCTCCTTGCATTTTACTTGTTAGTTATTTATGATTACTGAAGTTGTGTTTCTTTTCAATTTAAAAAGAAACATGTCTGTGGTTTCTTAGGTTGGATAGTGATTATCATCACTCTTTCACTTTTAGTTGTCATCATCGATTCTGTAAAACTTGGTGTCTTTAGAAAATTAAAAAGGACTACTATTATAAATACATATAGGTACATAAAAGACAAGAATTTTTTTTTTTTTTTTGAAAGGGGCACAAAAGGATAAGTTGTTTACATCCTTTGAGTGAAAGTAGAACTCGTTTTTCTTTTTATTATATAAAAAAAAAAGGGACTCACTTTTCCCTTTTTTTTACCCTCTACAGTAAGAGAAACTCAAACATTGTATAGAGCTTTAAAAATATGTGACCATGATGATTGGTGTTTATTTATTTATTTATCTATTTTCAGGTTTTCTTTATCTGTATTCATGGACAAGGACAACATTCGCGTATTTTTCAGCAGAAAAATAGCAATAGAGCTTGCAACAGCTGTTAAATTTGCACCTTCTGCAGCAAGGTCTTCTACTCTGTCTAATGGACTTGAATGTCCAAGAACAACAGCAGCTTCAAAATTTGTTGGATTCCTGGAAACTTCCTTCAATGCGGCACTGTAGAACAATGTTCAAAGTTTGTGACATGAAATAAAAGTTTGTCCGAACGGCACGTCGCTTTGGTTATAATTGTTGACCACCTTCAGTAGGAGTCGGAGAGGACTGGCCAAATTAAGATTTCACACATCCGACGATGCTCGTAGGAGAGGATGCCTGAAGTTCTTGTCACAGCACTTCTCGTAAAGTATCATAACATTTTTGCATGTTTTGCGCTTGCGTGTTATCTGATTTGGCTATCTGTTTTAATTTCTATAACGTTAGGACGTTGCTATGAATTTGATTTAGACAGTTTCACTTTGAGATAATGTGTTGTTAATGCGAGTTAGGAACCATGGTGTGCACCAATTTGATTATTTTTCTTTTGAATTACCTTCAGGATCAAGGCATTTTTGTTTTATTCTCCAAGTGCTGGTACCATACTCACAAACAGGGGATCCACAAATGGAAAGGGCAAATATGCTCTCTATGAAGCTACTGGACTAGCCTACTAGAGGCCATCATTTTCTTCCGCCTTACAATAAAGGGGTAAGGATTTCAGTGAACAACGGACTCTCGTCAACCATTAATTTCAACTAAATAGCTTTCAATCGGATGTATTTGTGGATGTATACAGACTACTTAATTTTAGCATCGTTGATCCGTGGAGTGAGCAGCCATGTCGACTCGACCCCATCTGGAAAGATATCAGAGCTGATTCTAAGGTAAGTTACTCAATATTGTTAAAATCAATCACTTAAGCTCAAATCCATCCAGTGTATGCGTAACATATTGACACAATAATTTTGCTGGGTAATTAGTTTTATCATGGTTTGTTTAGCATTATCAAAACAACCTAGGACTGTCAAATGTGTACATATATGATATGATAAAAAACAAGTGGGACCCAATTTCAACACATGTAGGTATCTCTCTCTTATATTAGTCTATTAATATTCTTTTACACTCTTATATGTAACTTTCATTTACATATTTCTTATAGTTTTCTGGAATTACCGAGTACATTTTCTCGCTGTGCATGCAAAGTATGGAACAAATGGAGGCCATTGGATCAAGGAATAGTCAAGTGGTAGTTAGTACTTATTAATTTATGTGGTTTGTTTCTTTATTTTATCATTCCAAGGACTACTAATGTACTTCTAGTGTTCTTTTGTGAGAATGTAGATGAACTACGAGTGGCTTGATCCCTTAACCGGGTACGTAGGCAGCCTCGTTTTTGCTGGCCCAGCCACAAATAAAACAACCTTTTTTTTTTTTTTTTTGCATTAAATAGTTTACGTTTCTTACTTAATAAATTTTAGTGTTGATATATTACTAGCTTTGTACTATATTATCTTAAAAATGAAAATCATATTGAGCCGAATAGCATTGCTCTGTTTCTGATGCTTCTAAACTAGGACATTGGATTGTTTACTTGTACAAAAAGCAAAGAAAACAACCGAGAACACCGAATTTAAAAAATAGAAAAGAACAAACACCCCTTTCATTAGACTACGAGGTTTTCTAATAACCACTTTCATTGGACGATAAACTACCGGTCTCTTAACATCAAGCTAAGCTACTTGTGCTAACTAATAAATAAGTATGCAGCTTCATTGAAAGATCTATTTGGGTTACTCTTTACGACCGTTTCTGGTAACTTTTCCTTCTTCTACATATCCACTGTTGTAAATGCATTTGTATTTTGGTAGATCCTCTAGCCAGTTTCAAGAAACCACCATCAGCTAATGATCGAAACCGACAGTGGCTTCATTTCATTAGGATCTCTGCTGCATGTCTCCTTACGGCTCTCCCGGTAAACTCAAACTCCTTTTGTCCCCTCTATGCCTATTTCTTCATTACTTTACTTTAATATTTTGGATTTTCGAAAATTGAACTCCTGTTCCTTGTACATACATGGGAGAATATGTGCTTTGTGTTCTATTATCTGGTTATATCCGAATACTCCGTCGCAAGAGATGAACCTATCAAGGGTACTTTGCCGCGCCCATAAAAAGTGACAAAATGAAGAGATCAATCTATCACAAGGTAAATTTCATTTTAATTTCAAGTCCACTTATAGATCAACAGAAGATTCCATGTTACTTAAGTTACTCACCATAAGATTCCATCACTTAATAGTGACAAAAGTAGGTATGTCCAATTTAATACTGAGTTCTTGGAGTTGTACAACCCACCGTAGTTGTGAACTCTTTCAATATCCATCTGTGGGGGCAACCAGAGTCCGAACTATCTTCCAGCATTGACAAAAGCCTGGTCATTTCCCATGCTTTCCAAATCTAAATAAACTGCTTTTGTGCCAATTGGGGTATCAAAATATTACATGAGTTAGAAAGAAAAAAGAGAGACCAAAATAGCATATTAGACTATTATTCTTTAAAATTATCATAAAAATCAAAATCTTATAATCAAACAGCATAATTAGGTTAAAAAAAATAATTAAAGTGGAAATGTGAAAATATCATTTACTCAGAATCCCCCCGAGGCCCAAACCATCCTCATTTCAAACCTTCAAAACATAATAACTACCAAGGGTAAAAAAGCAAATCAACAAGTTCAAAAACATAAAATTTGCTATAATTTTACAATAAAAAACAAATATGCTATATATTTAAACTATGCCTTTATAATATGCTTTATAGTATAAATTTTGAAGAAAAAAAATAATCATTCTCTGATAAAGAAAGGAGACCATGGATATCGATAGTAGCACAACCGGCATTAAAAATTCCTAATAAAAGAGAAAAATAAATCAAGGCAGTAGCGAAATAGGTACATAGAGAATATCTTTCTTGGAAATTACTCAAATTATACATATACTAAAATGATGGAATGACAGTTAACAGTAACAAACAATGAATTTTTGGTTTTTTTTTTTTTTTTTTTTTTTTTTTTTTTCGTTTTTATGCTTCTGCTACAGTGTTCCACAGTGATCTACAGTACCGCTACAGTAAAATTATGTTTTTGCCCTTCAATTCTCTTGTATTTTCCCGGGTGCTACAGTAATTTACCGGTTTTGCCCTTTTGGCATTATCCGGCCATTAGAGAGAGAGAGAGACCGGCCATTAGAGAGAAAGAGAAAGAGAGAGAGAAAGAGAAAGAGAAGGAGAGATAGAGATAGAGAGAGAGAGAGAAAAAAATATATATATATATACATTAAAATAAATTAAAAAAAATAAAGATAAAAAAGAAAAATCATAAGATAAAAAATTATATTTTATTAAATTATTTTCAATTATAAAAAATAAAATTATATATGTTAAATAATTTTTAAAAATTTTAAATTATTGAATTAATAAAATCTTAACGAAAAAAAAAAAGAATAATACATTTAAAAATAAATTAATACAATTAAATTATAATATTCAAAATAAACAAACAAACTAAAAAATATGAACTTAAATAATAATTTACAAAAATTCCAAATATAAAAATGTCTATAAAATTACAATAAAATTAAAAATAAATAAATAATTTTTCTACTGTAATGAAACGTAATTATCAAAAATGTATATTTATAATTATTATAGTTAAATTATTATTTATATCATATATTAATATTATTCTTTAAAATTAATTTTTTTAAAAATTATTTATTCCATTACTAGGTTTATTTATTGATTTAATTAATTTTATTTAAATTTAATAAATTTACTTAAGTTATTAAATTTTTTTGGCAATTTAAGTTTAAAAGTTTTTAATTTTATTTATTCTTTCTGATTTTTTAATAACAATATATTATTATATTTTATTCTATTACCAACAATTCTTATACTTAATATTTTATTTTAATATTTGATATTATTAATTTTTAATTCTTTGACTTCTATTATTTTTTTCTTCTTCTTTTTTAAACAAAATGTTCAATAAGTTTCTTTTATATTTATATCTATAATCTTTAGAAATAAATTTTTCAAAATTTTTATTCATGTTTATGTTTATTTGTTAATTTAATTACTTTTTATTTTATTAAATTTACCCTGCAATTTTGTTATCCCTTTGATTTTTCAAATTTTTTTAATTTTATTTATTATTTGAACTTATTTATTTCAAGAAAATTACGCTTATAAATATGAATGTATGTACTTTAATATTATAATAGTAATACTAAAAAAAATATACTTACTGTAATTATAATCTATATCTTAATTAAATGCTTTTATTATATAATACTCAATTTTTTTTATTTTTGTTTTTTTCTTCCTTCGTCGTATAATCTATATCTTAATTAACTGCTTTTATTTTATAATACTCAATTTTTTCATTTTTGTTTTTTCTTCCTTCCCCGTAGAACGCACGGGTATTAAACTCGTTTGTACTAAACAAGTGTACAGGCACTCTGCTAATTTCGTATTGAAATTTCCCACCATATCTTTTTTTTTTTTTTTGGGAAGATTTTCAAAAGCTAAAATTGTTAAGAAAACTTGAGACAACTAAGAACAGGAGTTTCGTGATAGTGAAAAGGTACACCATTAGCCTACAATCTATTAGATGAGGCAGTAGAAAATATTAATGGAATGAGTCTAGGACATCTACGTAGTATTACTCTAGAATTAATAAAAACTAGTGATCAATGCAATGAGAGGTTATGGCGAAAATGTTTCTGTTGAAAATAGTTGTGTCTCATTTGTATCCCTCCAATAATATCACGACATCCAATAACTTTTATTAATGTGATAAGATATTTTAATTGGAAGATAATTTTTAATGACATAAAAGTGATAAAAATGAAAGGACAAGAGAGGAGTCAAATCCCTATGCATATTACTGAGTTAGAGCTAGTACATGTGTTAAAAGATTTGTATAAATATGTGACAGTCATTAGTCTTTACAAGGAAAGAGTAACTTGTATAGTCCCACATCACTTGGAGATATGGATATATGTGATGGTTTATAAATAAAGAAATTATCTCCTAATGTTATGAGGCCTTATGGGGTGAACCCAAGAGCAAAACTGTGCGGGTATGAAGTCCAAAATGAATAATATCATACTAAAGGGAGGTAAGCACTACTACAAAGGTTGAAATACACGAAGGAGATTACACAACGGTTTTACAAAAACTATTGTCTAAAATGGTCCACTCTATGATTACACGACGGTTTTCTTAAACCGTCGTTGAATGATATTGATTACACGACGGTTTAAAAAAACCATCATTGAAACTCATAGATTACATGACGGTTTTCTTAAACCATTGTGAAAAGTTGAGATTACATTGAATCTCCACTTTCCACAACAAAGTTGAGATTACATAACGATTTCAATAAACTATCGTTGAATCTCCATTTTCCACAATGGTTTAAGAAAGCTGTCTTGTAATCTATGAGTTTTCACAATGGTTTTTTTAAACTATCGTGTAATCAGTAACTTTCAACGACGGTTTAAGAAAACCATCGTGTAATCTCCAATTAAAAACCCCTACCAGCCCTGATTTCATTTTGCAGAACAGTTCCGTAGCCGCGAAAAACAATACAGAGACCTGCGAAAACAAATCCTCCACTGCTCTTCAATGTCATTACCACCGTCGTGTAAACGTTCATGATATAAACTTTAATGTTGAACATGAATATATATAATAGCAGTTTGGGTTACTGTTTAAATAAAATACGAGGTAGTGTACCGTAGGATGATAGAAAAAAGAGAGGGAAAAAATTAAAAAAAAAATTGCAATTACACGATGATTTTTGGTTGAAACCGTCATGTAATCTCAAGATACAACAACAATTTTCAAATAAACCATCGTCGTATCATAGTATAACACGACGATTTCAACTAGAAATTGTCATGTAAACGTATGATATGACGACGATTTATTTGAAAACTATTGTTGTATCTTAAGATTTCACAACGGTTTCTACAAGGAACTGTCGTGTAAACTTTCCAAAAAAGATTTTAAAATTTGAATTTTTGGGCATTGAAATCCACACATAAACCTTTTACTAAACTGATTTTCCTCATCCTTTCTCATTTTAATCTCTTTCTTCCTCTCAACTAAACGATGATTTCTCCTACCCTCTCTTTCCTTCACCTGCCGACGGCACCGCCGCCTTCCACTCTCTCTCATTCTCCCGCCGACGCTGTCGACAACCCTCCCCTCTCTCTCATTCTCCTACCAACGCAGCCGCTGCCTCCCCTCTATCATTCTCTAGCCGCCCTCAACATTGCCCTCCCCTTTCTCTCCTTTTTTTGCCACTGCCCTCTCTTCCTATCAAGGCCATGACTCTTTTGCTTTTAAGAAAAACAATGTGATTTTTTTGCTCAATTTCTTGTTTTTCAACACAATTTTTTATTAACTTTCTTGGAGTGTAATTTGTGTATTTACTGTTGTTCAATTTTTTTTGTTGCTCTTTGTAGACGAATCTTCTGTGCATTTTTTTGGCAGTTTAAGATCTTTGTAGACTATATTCTGTGCATTTTTTTCCCACCCACCATTTATTCGATGGAATGTCAAAATAGAATTTCGTTTAGTTAAGCATATGGAATTTGTTTCTAGTGTCTTTAGATATATTTTTTTTAGGGCATGCTTGCATTTGCGGGGGAAATTTGTAGAATTATTTAATATACAAGCAAAAAAATGGTGTTTTAATTTCATAGATTTAGTGTAGTATGCTCAGATTTTTAACGTTCTTGATGAATGTGAATTTGATTAGATTAAATTGGACTGATTATTTTTTTGTTTTGTTTATTTATGTTGCAATAAATATAGGTGATTGTTGCAATAAAAAATGACACAAAAATAGAGCTAGAGTATGCAAAAAGGGAAGACTATGAAGAAGAGACCCATTCAATCCCAATGCTGATGGTAAACGATGGGCAACTCTAATAAAACGAGTCCATATAGTTAGGAAAAGAAGAGAACAAAATGAAGTCACCTTTGACGAGAAAGGACAACTAGAAGGGAAGCATGATGATGAATTGATGAGTTGAAATGGTGTACTCGCTCAAGAGCACGGTCCAATATGGATACAAGATTGGAGATCCTGTGATTTAGACGGAATGAAAGACCTAATTTGGAAAGAAATTATTACTTTTTCCATTGTGGATGAAGGGTTTTGGAGTGCTTGTTAAAAATCATGTGGTGAGGCTACAAGGAATTTTTAACATGATCTTTACATGACTTTTGTTGAGGACTTCCTATCACAAGAAAGTGTGTGGAAACGGCCTCAAAAAGTAATTAACAACTACCTTAATATAGAAGAAGATGATTGGGTGAAATTTATTCAGTATAAAAAAAAAAACCTAATTATTTTGATCTTATTTGGGATAAGAAATAGGACAATTTTACTAATCTAATGAATATATAAGTAAGTTTTCATATGCTAAATTTTGATTTAATCTTAATAATATTCATCTTAATTATTTTGAATTTTGCAAACTTGCTAGGGCCCTAATGGATTGGAAGCTTATAGCCGAAGAAGGGATTAAAAAAAGATGAGACTATAAAACAAATATCTTGGATCGTCTTTGTCCTCGCCAAGAGGGTAGTGTTGAATGTGGTGTTTTTTTTTTAGGTTTTATGAGGGACATAGTCTCCAACACTAATGGATTAGACTTACTGTAATGACCCGACTTTTCGGACCATTAACTAACTTACTTATTCTTATTTAATTTAGTCTTAACACTTATTTATGTTGGGTTAAAAAAAAAATACAGAAATTTTTTTTAAAATCATATTCGTACTACAAAAGTTAGAATTACTAAAATTTTTAATTGAGTAAATTGAAAACCTCTAGCTAATAAATATCATATTCAAATTCGTATTTAGATAATATTTAAAAAAGCTATAACTTTGCTTAAATTAAAAGGAAAGAGTCTAAAGTCTTTTTCCCGTAAAATACTCATACTAGTTTAGTAGTACCAAAATATTGGAACATAGCTATAAATATAGTTGATACAAAATAATTTAAGAAATCTAAATGCGGAAATTTAATTCGTAGTGGTATCCCACTCCCGTCTTCCATCGCCTCCGCACAGCTTTGTCAGTCCATAAAACATCTATGTAGCAAGCTGCTTACCCGCATTACCTACAGCACGAACACACACGTATGAGCTTTCGCTTAGCAAGTACAAACAATATCTCACAAATCATTTTCATAAAATCATATTATCACATGTAACATCATGAATGTTAATAAATACATGTGATCTATGTGTGTTCAATTAGGCTTTATTATATACATATCTTGTCTACATAAGAGCCCATATGTCGTACTCATATGTGCGCAACCAATGGGGAGTTAGGGGAGCGACCTTTCAACAACCTCCAAGGTCATATCTTATAACTTTCGTTCTTATCATATCCTCTCACTAATTGTAGGTTCCTACGACACTTAATCATATCTTTCGTTAGCCTCATTCTTATTATTTGCAACAATGTGTAAATTTACATGTCACTATGCATCTATCATTACTGCATACATATCTGTGAGGCATGTCAATCATATAAGTGCAAGATAAATTATGCACGTTAAATGTTTAATTAACGCAATACATATGGCTCATAGGCTCATCACTTCATCAAGACAAATCATAGAAAACGTAGAACATCAACAACGAAAAATATTTTGTTCTACGCTGTAGGTGAGGTTTGTATTTACAGAAAATTGCATAACTGTGTATCCGCATTGATTGTTTTCGGCTTTACCCTCAAGTCGATGCGATGTCCTAATTTTAAATTGACATCCGATAGTTAGAGTAAGGTTTTTGAATCATTTTTGATTATGGACATATGTTCTCTTAATTAATAATTAATTTCAATTTATTATTAATTTGTTTCTAAGTTTTTTTTTTATTTAAGAATAACATCCTTCATTATTAATTATATGGTTATCATAAATTAATTTCTTAATTAATAATTAATTAATTTTAATTAATTATTAACCGATTGGTGAGTTAATTATTTAATACTTAATTTCTTATCCATTATTTTACTTAATTCCCCTTTATTCAAAATTGGGTTCATTAGGTGACCATGGATAACCATGATCTTCTAATATCATATTGGGTCATCTTTGTGAGTTGTGGGTTTATTGGGTCTACTACAACCAATTTACTTGTAATTGGGTCTTATTATTGTTTAAAAACCTGTTAAGGCCCATTACACTTTGTTGTCTTTATCAAGTTTTAGTCAAAAATTACATGGCATCTCAATAAGTCTAGTGGCAGGTTCATTTCTCGTCACCGAGCCATCAGGTACTAATTTAACAATTTGTCCCTATTTCGATGATTCAAGCACTTTTAAGCTTAAACTTGTTAAATTTTTTGACCTTAGCTTTTAGTAATCTCTCTTGCAGTTTTATAGGTCCAGAAAACCTCTACGTACGGTCTAAAACGTTCTACTCATCAAATTACCATTTTGCCCCTTAGTTTGACAAAATTACAATTTTACCATTAGACATACCCTTTTCAATCTAGACTTATTGAATGGCTTTTAAAAGTTTGTGCCGGCCTTAGAATAATGTTTACAGTGCCCATAAGCTCTCATAATGGCTTTCATAACGTATTACATTTCTAAGCATAATCAAATAAAAGTATTACATTTAAGCCCCTATATGTCATTTAAGGTCGTACATTTGACTACAACATAAACTATATTATTTCTTGTATTTATTTAGCTTAATATATTGCTTTAAGGGGTGAAAAAGATGCTGTCTAATTATAGTCTAAGCAGATTTTATAATTTGACCCGTTATTTATTTATTTTTGCATTTTAGTCCTTATTTAGCCCCAATTAGTTCCCAATACCCTTTGGTTCACATTTATTATACTTAATGTCCTTATAAAGTATTCTCACATGATCATGACTCATTTTTAACAAGTTTTTATTATTTACGCTTTTTACCAAAATTGTTTCTATATTTACGTTTTGACCACCCCCAAAATGGCGTTTTGGTCATTTCTCATCCATTTATCACCTAAATTTGACACAAGGTCTATTTTAAGTCTCTAGTCAATATTACAAAGTTTCGGATTCAAATAAAGTGTTTAGGCTGGTGAAATTATGATTTTAACCCCTTGAGGGCAAAATCGTCATTTTTGAAATTTTTATCTTTGATTAAACTTGAGCTCTTCTTATGGCTTATGTCAAGAGTGATATTCTGTCTGTCTACATGATTATGAAAATCCCACTCAAAATACCATTTTCCAATTTATTAACATTTATGCCAAAAATGTTATTTTTGGTACTTTATAGTCATTAATTCTTATTCTAGCCTATTTGTGATGTCAAAAAATTTTCCTCATCATTCATGCTTCCATTAAACAGAGGAAATAACATATCAACAATTCATAATCTCCTATTCTCATACATCAATACTCATTTCATGTCATATAACCATAAAAATCACATAAACATACTTTTCTTCATATTCCATACACAAATCATGTTTTCTAGCCACCTTAAATTATGACCAGCACATATATTATCTCACTAGGTAGTAAAACCACATTTTACCATTTATCATGCCAAGATTTTCCTATTTGTATGAATACGTTTTGAAAGGAAAGTTATTAAGAACTTGGTAAACCACTAGTTTATAAATCATTTACCTCTTAGAAAAGTAGTGAGTTCTTAGCTCCTCTTGAAGGCTTTGAACCACTCTTGGATCCTTGAGGTAGGGAGCTAGAATGGAAATAAAACTTCACTTTAAAAATATTTTTAAAACATCATTTTTCCTTGTAGGAGACAAGTGCAAAAATATAGGTTTTTACCTTAGAAAACACTTGGAATGACTCTTCCTCCTTGTAAAAAAAAATGATCTTGATATTGGGTAGAAGGAGATGAAGTATATTTTTGGCTTCCCTTAGCTACAAATTTCGTCTACAATGAAGGGAGGAAGAGAGGAAAGTTTTCTTTGCTTGTATGTTTTTTATGAAAGCGAAAAAAGTGGTTTTTGGTTTACCTTAAAATCATTTTATAACCAAGTCTTATTGTGGGTTAAAAAATTGAAATTTTTAGATTTTAATCTCTCCAAAAACATGCTCAGCTGAAGAGGACAAGTTGGGAGGTTGTTTTTGTGGTTTTTGATGTATTTCTAAGTGGTTTTAGTAAGTAGTCATACAAGTAGTTCATCATCTTATATTGTAATCATTCATTCTTTCTTGTCTTTTCATTTTTGTTTTGCTTGTTTGGGGGTTGGGTTTTAGATTTTCAATAACCCCCCTCTTGCACAGCCTATTTTCTGAAAATAATAATAATAATAATAATTTAATTTAAATTTAAATTTAAATTTAATAGGATTATTAATTTTTTTTCCTTTTTCTTGAGATGTTAGTAGGATTATTAAATTTAATTTAATAGATAAATCTTGGCATGACATAAAATTCATTTCTTTAATTTACAAAATTATGATTATTCATTCATTATATAAGTAATGAATTTTTACACACAATATTTTCACAAAATCTCAATTGAAAAAGCAAATGAGAGTAACATTATATATATATTTTCTCATTTAAATAGAGAAACTCTACATTGTTAAATCATCGACATCATCACATTGATGATACATATACAATCATTCATGATCTTGAAATTTGGTATTCATCAAAATAATTCATTAGAAGTGTATTGATGAAATAAATCTATAATAATAGTTCGTGAATCGAGTTTATGAATTTCTAGGGCATCACATTTACTTTGAAGCAAAGCATTTTATACCTGTAATGATATGGATTCGATTAGGGGAGAATGGTCTAAATTTGTAATGCAATTCATTAAATATGATATGTAAACTTGTAATGTAGTGGATGATATTTATATATTGATACAATGTAGCTATTATTTTGTTAATCCTATTTTAGGCCTTGATAACACACGGGTTAGGCTTCTCCTAGGAAATCACCAAAAAATGCGTAAATTTTTTTTAATCCATTTGAACTTTACACGACAGTTTTTCACCAAAACTATCATGTAAAGTGTAGTTTACATGACATATTTTACCAAAACCGTTGTGTAATGTGGAGTTTACACAACGGTTTTAGTAAAAGCCGTCGTGTGAACTACACTTTACGCAATGGTGTACCAAATAAACCATCATATATAGTGGAGTTTATACAACGATTTTTACCACATTACACAACGATATGCTAAATGATCCTACACTTCACACGACATTTTTTACCAAACCATCGTGCAAACCCGACTTTACATGACGGTTTTGGTGAAAAACCATCATTTAAAGTCCTCACATTAGCAAGTCTTGCCATCTTATTTCTCTATTCGACGATGGTGTTAACCGTCATGGAATATCGCCTAACCACGACGGTTCAGTAACCATTGTGGTATCTTAAACCTTTCCATGATGGTGGATTACACGACGGTTGTCTAACCGTCATGTTAACTTTAGACAAAGGTTAATAATTGTTCTCAAATCAACAATTTTTACTAGTGACAGTCTTTACAAAATAGATGCCGCTTCCATAATTTTGTCCACAAAAGAAACATGTACCACTGAAAGGCATAATTCCTATAAGCTCTTGACCATTATTTCCATATATATATATATATATATATATATATTCTAGAATACAGGAAAACCATGGCAATGTTACAATTTGAATGCTTCATTTTCGTAGCCGTTACTACACTAAGTTACTATTTTCATTTCATTCGCTTGCGCGTAATAGATCGGCACCGCAACTTATTACAATTCACCTTATGAGTGTAAAAATTAAATCAGATAGACAAGTTCCTTTCATTCCTCACACCTATACATTTGTGAAAACGTGACAAGTTCTTGTCCTTTTTAATTTGCAGCTTCTAGTTGCTACGGTGGTAGGTGTTCATCAATGTGATAGTGTTGGGGTTAATATTCAGTTCTCCGAAAGTAGGATTGTGGTTCTTGATCACTACTTGCAGTTATTGTATCCTGGAAAACAGGCATCCGTTCATACCTCTGGCATTGACGATGAGAGATGAATTTGTTTTAAGGAAACCGTGTGGTATACGCCCGTGCATGTCTCAAATTTTTGTCCACGTTTCTGTGTATATTGGGACTAACGATTTCTGTTTTGTTACAGTTTTATTTAATGTTATTTCAATTATAATTTTGAGTATTTCAATTTCTGTTCGTTGTTTTATCATATTTTGCTAACAGATTGCTGCGGCAAGCGATGCGTTTTAAAGTGACGGAGAAACATGAAGGCCAACGAATGACGTTACTTGTCTTAGCACACGAACCTGGGCATAGACTCTAATTGTTACTATTAACTTATCAGAGGATGCTTTTGCTTCCATTGCAGATGGAGTTATCAACGTCTCTTACCAAAAGTATGCACTTCATCACCCTCATCTAAGTTCCAATAACTTTCTACCAATGTTAATCTTTAATTTGCCCATTCTTTATGAGTTTGTGATATGACTTTGCAGTGTTTAACGGAGCATAATTTTTATAACTCTTATTTTAAACCATTTATCTCCTTTTCTTCACTCGATAATCATGCAAAATTTGATACTAATGAAAAATAACCATCAGATGGATGACTCATTTGTTGTATTGGAATTTACACAAGAATAAGTGTACCAATCTTTTACCCTTGACCTAACAAGACTCTCTTGCCAAGTATTTAGGGATCGAATCTCATTATCTATTATGAGGTTGCATTTATGCCTCTCCAATGGCATGTCAAGTTAGATTGAGCCTTCATGATTTTGGACTTCCTGCATGTTAAGTGAGAATGGACCAACTCCTTCTTCTGTCCCATCTTTGTTACCATCTTTTATTGCTTTTAGACAGCCACTCCAAGGAGAGATTACATCCAAATTTTGGTGACCAACTAATTTATTTTTGAGCAAGAGCATTCATTAACCCTTAACTATTATACCTGACTTTAAATCAAATGATAACTCAACAATTCTGATCGAAACAATAGCACATTTCAAAATTTAGGGGATAAATTTTGAGTTCACAATTCAGCGGACACAACATGTACATTTTATATTCAGAGGACATATTGACATTAGTGACAAACTTGAGGAGGAATTGTACTAATAGTGTGTCCCCGAACTTTGGGCCCCCGTATTTTAAAATATAACATTGATTCTCCTTTAGCTCGCATTAAAATGTTAGCAAATTTTCCCTTTCATTAATGTTTTTTTACCCAAAGTGTCACATGTTAATACATGAGATCAGGAAGTTAAATAAGTAATGTTAAATAACAAGTTTGCCCATACGATAAGAAATAATAATTAAATTACAAAATAATAAATTTATCTTAATTTACATTTCTTTTATGGGATGACTTGATTATATATATTACCTGATTATAATTAGTTGACCTTCTTGATTGCATGTATTCCTTATTTGCTGCCAAGATTTCATAGGCAAAAAAACAAACAAACAAACAAACTTATTGTCACCGTAACAAAATTATGATTGTTAAATAGGAAAAAAAAAATCTAATGTTAAAAGAATTTGAATACTAGTTAAAATGATTGTTTAAAAAAAAAACAAAGAAAAATTGAAAGCATCAATCTTAAAAAAGAAAAAAGAAAACGAATATGATATAAGGCAAGTATAGCTAAACTAGTTGTAATTGTAAACTAGACTCCATCATAATTGTAGAGTTCAAGTCCTTGATCCCATACTCAAAGTAAATATAATAATAATAATCACTTTCAAAATAACAATAATAATATCACAAAGAAAGTATATGCTTCTCGTTTAAACTCCTCAAGCCGGCAAAGCAAACAATTTACAACATTGTGACTCAAAAATTGCACATTGTACTCAAATATATCACTATCAATAACTATAGAGCGGCAAATTTACAATCCTATGAGCTGCGTATTTAACTATGTGTAGTACTTAGTTATAGCTAGTAAGTGTGTTAAAAGATTTGTATAAATAGTTGTTCCCTCCACAAGAAGATCAGAAAAAGAAGTACGCACTACTCAAAGGCATAATTCCTAAAACCTCTTTGCCATTCTAGACTACAGAAAAACCATGGCAATGTTGCAGTTTCAATGCTTTATTTTCGTACGTAGCCATTGCTACACTATGTTTCGATTCAAGCTTCCCTTCATTCGCTTTCGCGCATGAGACCGGCACCGCCACTTACTGCTCCCTGCCAACGTAAGTAAACATCTTATAAACAAGATTATTTCATTCCTTCACATCTATATATTTGTTAAAAGGTGACAAAAAGTTCTTTTCGTTTTAATAATTTGCAGCTTCTAGTTGCTATGGTTTTGAGGACCAAGGAGTGATGATTGCAGCGGCAAGCGATGCGTTTTATAACTATGGAGAAGCCTGTGGGCAAACGTACGAAGTTACTTGTCTTAGCGTTACAAACTTGGGCATCCCAATGCCTTACTTGGGAGGCTCAGTGGTGGTGAAGATTGTTGACTATTGTAAACCCGAATCGTGCCGGGGTACTATTGACTTATCGGAGGAAGCTTTCGCTTCCATCGCAGATACAGCTTCTGGAGTCATCAACGTCTCTTACCAAAAGTATGCACTTCATTATCCTCATATAACTTCCAACAACTTTCTAACATTACTTTATCTTTGCCTTTTCTTAATGAAATTGTGATCTGTCTTTGCAGGATTTAACAGAGACAAGAGCATTTTCTTCATAAAGATAATAAACCCGGAGTTTTTGTAGCTCTTATGTCGTCCTTTTATTTATTTATTTATTTTTTCTGTAGTTACATAGATTTTATAATGCCAAAATAATCATCAAATGGATGAATTTAATTTTGTACTGAAACTTTTATACTGTGGGCTAATTCTCGGGTCTGTGGCTATTTCGAAAGTATAAAATTTAAAACTACATAGCCATTTCTAAGAAAATCTAATAAAAAAGGGTGATCCTGTAACGCCCCCTAACGTAACAACATTACCTCTCTTTCTTTTTTTTTTTTAAAATATATATACTACTACAACTCATATAAATTAGTGTCAAGAATATTGTTTTTCTTCGTTAAAATAACGTACAATTTCAACCTTCTAAAACTTTTCTTGTAACAAAACAAAGAGTTTACTTCATTAGTCAAGAGGGCATATTTATATAAACTATTTACATACCAAAAAACAAAAAAAACAAAAAACAAAAAAAAACGTCACAACATTTTTTTGAGACCAACTCCTCAAGCTCCATAAATAATAGATCTGGCATATATCTAAATGTGGTTGAAATGATGTTAAAATACACAACATTTCTCATGTTGCTGTGAATTTTCATTATAATTTCTGGCTATCTAGCTCGATACAATTCCAATATCAAATTGTAATACAATATCATTATAGAAGTCTGTCCAAAGTAACTCGCTTTCTTAATAAAACGTGATCGCAAATCACTTACAATTACAGAGACAAGCACGCAAGGGCGGAATCACTCATGACCGAGTGGGGACTTGTGTCTCAAATGAACTTTAATTTCCTTCAATTTTATGTCTAAAAACTTTAATTTTTTTTTTCATTTTGTCCCATTAAAAATTAACTACCCATAATGAATTAACCATCTTAAAAACGTCATCCTTGAATTTGGGATTGTGTTTACCTGATTTGGGGATTTGGGCTTTTTTTCTGTGTTTTTCTTTTTCAAATTAGGGGTAATATTTGTAATTTTCTTTTAGGATGAGATAATAAATATTGGAATTAGTAAATTCAAAACAAAAAAATTACGCCTTTAGTTTTAAGAAAATTAGGCTGAGTTCACTATTTTGATCACCCAATCTAATAGATGGTGAATTTTTATTATTTATTATTATTATTTATTTATTTATTTATTTTTTGCAAAATGGTCATTTGCTATTTTTTCCGGAATTGGTTAATTATTAGTAATTGACTTGAAAATTGGTGATTTACATCATGCTCAATCACTGATTTACCAAATAAACAATATTATGTGATCAATCATTGATTGAACATTTAAGAAAATTTGTTGATCATTTTTTAAAAAAATGAGCTTTTAATTAATTTTTAAAAATTTCGGCCATATGTTAAGAAAGCTTCATAAAAAAAAAAAACAAAAAAGCAAAAAAGCAAAAAAACAAAAAAACAAAAAAACAAAAAACGGGCTATTTACATCTAAATCTCATGGAAATGTAACGCATAAAATCAGTAAATAAACTTTCAAATAAATACGCTTATTTACCTGTAAATCTTTTATGTAATGTGCTTTTTTAATTTATGATTGTTTAATAAATCCAACTTAGCCTCAATTTTAATTTATTTTTTTCAAGATTTTTGTTTCTCTAACAAGTTCTCTATTAAATATGATATTTACTAATAAATTTGGTAGTAGTAAATCCTATATTTATTAGTAAACTCAGTATTTACTAGTAAATCTAACATTTATTTTTTTTTTTTTTCATTTTTTTGTGTATATCATAAATATTAGGGCGGTTCAAAATAATCAGCAAACCGATACTAACCACCGGCAACCACTCAAACTGATCGGAGAACACTGACATCGTCGGTCGGTGGACCGAACCGCAGAAGCAATGGGCGGTTCGGTGGTTGGTCTGAGGTATGGAACTCGGTTTGGAATCGAAACCGACCAAATCTCCTCCTTTTTTGGTTTTAGCTATGGCTGCCGTGAAAGAGGAAGGTGCCGCAGGGAGTTGTGACTTGTGAAGAGGAAACATCAATAGATGAAGAAGGCTATCTTGAACCCTAAGCCTAAAGTTTAATTCCATTTCCCATTAGAGAAAATTACCTAAATTACCACCTTTTTTTCATCTACTAATCAATATGACACAAATTCTCCATTCTTGATCAACATGACACAAATTTTAGTTAACTTTAGTTCAATTTTGTGCCATATTAGTCTAGTGTTTATTTTTTGCATCACGTTGGTGCAGTGGTTTTTAAATTTGTGTCATTCAGATGCTTTTCCCCTTTCTTTTTTCCTAAGTTTAGATGTAATCCCAATTACCAAAGCCCATAAGTAATAATAACATGTAATAACCATCAAAAGTATTGTGCGTATCCACCGTCCTCTCATTCTTCTCCGATGCAAACCATCATTGTACATAATTCGTCAGGTGTTATCGACCCAATTTTCTACTCTTCTCCTCCTCGTCATGCCCATTTCTCTTGCATCTACAGCTTCGAAAACCAACACACTAACTGAGAAAAAAGCCAATCGATTTGGTCAGTTAACCAAACCGTTTTCACTCTCATCGCCTCAACGCTCGATTTCCTTCCATGGAAACCAACGTGGTCGGTTGGTGAACTGAACCGACCAAAAAGGTTGGTTACCAACCGACGTTTAGGGTAAGTATGATATCTACTTTGTAAATCAAATATTTTTGTTAGTTTTTATTTTTTTTTTCAATAATCATAAATTATTTTTTAATTGTACATAAGGAATAAAGTTTTTATTTTTAAAAATAAGATGGTTTGACATTTCTATTAAATACTAGCATGAGGAACATGCCTAAGGCATGTCCATTTGGTAACAAATTTTGTTTTTTCATCCAAATGATTGTTTTATTTTATTTACAATTGTTCAAGTCAAATGAAAAAATGAAAATATATAAGTAAAGATGCTAATAACTCAACTTGTAATGTGAGATGACTTCATGAACATGTATAGTATCTACATCTTCAAATATAGAGACGCAGATATTAATATTTTTTTTTTCAAATTAAAAACTAATTTCATAAATATTTTTAAATAATAGTCTAAACATGATTGAGAAATATTTAATTTGTTAGTGGGAGAGTTAAAAAAAAAAGTATTATTAGGGTCACATTTGAAATATAATATTTAACATAATTGAGGAATATGTATATATAAGAATATATATATATATATATATATATATAAATACACACACACATAGGAATTATATATCTATTTGAGGAGAGACATGGAAAAGGAAAACTTTTTTTTAAATATTTTGATGAGAAACAATTTAAACAAGATTTGAAGGGGGAAAAAGAAAAGAGAAAAAAAAAAAAAAAAAAAAAACACCATCGTTCACAAATAAGCATGTTGAAGGACTATTTAAGCAAGCATTGAAGTGTATAAGTACGTAAGCAAGAAGTTGAAGGACAAAAAAAGTACACCACATTCGTACTTCTATATATTCTATATAGACATACCAAGTTACTTAGAAGTAAATAACTAACTAATAATTTTTCTGTTTTTGTTTTAATTTTACAATAAATGAGATAGTTCCATCGCCCCCGGTTTATTTTTTATGTGTGTTCTGCTTGAGTTGTTTTCTTGTGGTATATATCTATTAGTTTTGCTAGTATTACAGCTAGATAGAGGTGTTGTAGTCTCTATGTTGCGAGTGACTACCTATTGATCGATCGGAATATTTCATTGATTGTAGATAATTAGAAAAAAAAAAAAGAGCTTTGTTCATGCTCAATTATAAGATTGCCGAGTAATTCGAGGAATTTTCCCATTACTAGGTCTCGCCTTATGTTCTCCTCACGGAGCTTCATCAGATTTCACTGATAGAATCAGTCTTAGTCGAGAATTGTATCTCTTATATCACAAGGTCATTTTATCTTTAATATTAATATTTGTATCTCATTTTAATTTGAATGATAATTTGCCCTTAAAAAAAATTAAAAAAAACTAACTTATAAACATTGAAAATCTTATGGATACGATCTTAATATGTATTTTTTTTTTAATTTTTCTTTTTTTAAATATGACAATTAGTGAATCTAAATATTTACCAAGTAAAATGCTATTTACACTATTTACACGTAAATCTTTTACTTCTATCGTACCTTTTATATATATATATATATATATATATATTTTGTATATCAGGTAAATCTAAATATTTACCAACTAAACATTGGAAATTATGTAAATATGTTATTTTTCATCAATTAAGTAAATTATTTTTTAATCAGTAATTTATTTTATAATTTTAATAAAATTATTTTTTAATCAGTAATTTATTTTATAATTTTAATAAAATTATTTTTTGATCAGTGATTTATTTAATAATATTTATTTATTTGCAAAGTTTCTTAAGATACAAAATATTACCTAAAAATTATTCCAAATTACGCCCCAAATTCAATAATAAACTAACTGTAATCTCAAATTATAGCCGCCAGCACTGGGGGGCTTTTTTGATCTTTTTCTTTTTATTTTTTAATTTTAATATAATAAGCTTGTTTTTTTTTTTTTTTAATATAATAGGTATGCATATAAATTAGTATTGGCATTCCCTAAAGATTTTTAATGTATTTTTACCCTATAAGAAAATTACCTTAAAACCATTAAGAATGCTCATACCCCCACATACCCCTACATGCCAATAAATGAAAATAATTTTTTTTAATAAAATAATTATTAAAACATACACCACTTTAACCTTAAATGGAAATAATATTTAAAAAATCCTAATAAATTTTTTTATAAAATAACTGAAAAAACATACACCACATTACCCATAAATGGAAATAATATTTAAAAAAAAAATCCTAAGAATTTGTTCTGAATTGCTCTAAACTCCAAAATCTAAATTGCTCTTCATCAATTTTTTTTTTCTAAGAAATTTTTATAACTACATGAAAAATTTCAATGGAGTATTCAAGGGAAATAAAAATAAACGAAAGATGTCACCTGAAGAACAAACAACTATTAAAATATGTATTTTTTATTTTTTTAATTCATTAGTATTAGTTTTTTTCTTTTCTTTTAGTATTTGAAAATGATTCTCTGTGGTTTTTTATATGATTATTCTTTTTGTTTATTTTTTCTTATTATGCTTGTTTACATGATTGTATATATATATATATTAAATGCAGTATGACATTTCTTGATCTATGATTAAGATATTACTTGAGCTTTTTTTTTTCTTTATAATTTCCTCCTTTTTTTTTCTGAGATACTTTATGTTTTCTTTTTGAGAATGAAAATATATCCTTTTTTTTTAATTTAGACTTGTTAATTTATTTTTAACAAAATAAATTAAATTTAAAATAAAAGTGGATGTATGAGATGGTTAAATGTGGTATTACGTAAAAAGTATCTATAAAATGATAGATCTACTATGTTATATTAGGAAACATTTATTAGATGGGGATATTTATTAATATTGTGGATGCAAATATAACCACTCATATGGTAAATATGACATTTATTGTGTAAATCTACTAATTACATATTTTTTACTTAATTTTTCAATAATCACAATTTATTTATTAATTGTAAATAATGGAATTATTTTAAAGATAAGATGATTTCACATTTCTATTAAACAAATATCAAGCTATTTGTTAGTAAATAACTAACTTATAAACTTTGAAAATCTCTATTTGTTAGTAAATAACTAACTTATATACTTTGAAAATCTTATGGATACGATTTTAATATGCATTGTTTTTTTTTTAATTTGTCTTTTTATTTTTAAAAAAATGTCATGTTAATCTAAATGTTTACTACATAATTACGTTATTGACACAAATTTTTTTACTTGTATCGTACTTCATATTTTTCGTATATGTATGAAATCTAAATATTTACTGAGGAAATACCAAGTAAAATTAGTGATTACATGTAAATGTGTTGTTTTTCATCAATTAAGTACATTACTTTTTACTCAATAATTTATTTAATAATTTTTATTTATTTACAAAGTTTCTTAATTATTACAAAATGTAACCTAAAATTATCCCAAATTATGTCCCACATTCAATCAAACCATAACTTTAATCCCAATTATCACCGCCACCCCAGCCACCATCGCCATCGCCATATCACTGGAGATCGTGTCGCGAAGCTTCCGACAAATGCACGGCTTGTATGGAGATCATTATCGAGTTCGTAAGCATCGGGTCACCAGGGAGATCACCAACTAGCCCACGAACCTTGGGACGCCGGGGAGATCGCAGACCTCGGATGCAAGGGATATTGCGAACCTCAATGGCCTTGGAGATCTCGAACCTCCGTTGCCGGGGAGATCGGGGTTCGTCGTCTGGAGCACCCATAGTCGCCGGGAAAAGGACTGTAACTCCGGTGAAGAAAACGTAGAGGAAAATTGGGAAAGCAGGTGTAGACCTTGAATTTGCAAAAAAAAATTAAAGTGAAACTGCTTTTTTTTTTTTTTTCCCTCCCTTACACTTGAAAATATGCTATCTTCTTCCATTTGTATGTTAGATTATGTAAATTACTATAACTTCTGATTTCTTTTTTTTTTTTTTTTTTGAAAATTCCGTGTAAATATATATTTATATGTTTTATAGCATTTGGTGTGCGTAAAAAAATAATATTTATACAATATTTGCACTATTTATCGACCGTTGACAAAATAACATCTCTTTTCTTACACCAACACAAAATATATATCTATCTATATATATATATATATATATATAGGTTTTTCTACTGTCCCATGTTCTTAGAGTTTTCTTTCTCAAATACTATTTCCCCTAAATAGAAGGATTCTACTTTAAATCAGAGTATTCCACACAAGAAAAGTAGAGTTTATTCTTGTAACATTTGTCTGACGGTAGCTCATTTATTCTTGAGGTCTTTCAAAAAATTAAAAAAATAAAAAAATAAATCGAGCTCTTTTCCACTTTCGAAACAAAAATAGATATTGAATTTAAACTATCATAATTTTTTTTGTGAAACATGAAAGATGGGGTCTGGTAAGCGGCAACATATAGTCACTGAATAAAGGTCTGCTTACGTAGGTTATAATCTAGTGCCAATAAATATTGTTGTTTTAAAATATGTATATTGATGTTCTTGAAGGGGATATGTCAAAGCATATATTTTAAACCATATAGGAAGTTGGTCAAAGTTAATATGGACAGATTATTCATTTACAAGAGGATTAGGATTAATATCAGCATATAATTCTTCCCATTGACGATTGTAGGTAGCAATTTATGCATTGACAACGGAGTCATTCTTTTATTTTTAGTTTAGGGCACTTAAAAGGAAAAAAAAAAATAAAGGAACATATGAGGTGATAATAAATTTTTTAGTAAGAATAAAATGAGAAAAATATAAATTTTTAGAGATAAAATTAAAAATAATAACAGTTTATTGAAGCTAGAAGCTTTCACTCAGCTATGCGTTGGGATGTCAAGTTTTTCTTTCTATTTTTTTTTAAATTATGCACACGTAGCTTTGAATCGGCTCACTAAAAAAAAAAAAAAAAAAGATTCTGACATATATATTTTCCCTTTATTGTATGAGAAAGTTAAGGTTCGTAATATCACATGGAAAGCATTATAGTTTTTTTTCCTCTTTCTACATGTACTTTCTTTACCTTTCAAAAAAAAATATATATATATATATATATATATATATATATATATACACTTTCTTTACTATAATTTTAAGAAAAGGCGTTTGCATGTGTGACCGTGTAAATGTTATTCAAAAATAATAACACTTGTAATATCGTCGGTGTCTTTAGAACGAACCGAATCACCAGGTGGCCATTTTTGGTATTTCTCTCCTACAAATAAAATTTTGTTTTCATTTTAGGAACAAAAATAGAAAAAGGAGATTCTGTAAAGATGGCTAGTATAGAAACAAATTTCTATGTATGAATAAACTTATCCCTATCAATTCATATCATATTTCCTTTTGGCACCTGATTACGGCCAAACGTGTACAAAAACAAGCGGTCGATTATAGCACAATTAGGACGGTCGATCCCACGAGGAGGTGATAAAAACAAACAAGAAGAGATTAGCGGAATAAAAGCGTTAGAGAAATAAGTAATCAAGAAAAAGAAGAAGAAGAAATATTTTTGTGATTTTGAAACAAATTTAAAGACAACGTAATTCAAAATAGAGAAAAATTCAATAATCAAAAGATGGTAAAGCATCAAGAATCCCTCATGTGTATTGTTTTCCAATTTTAGTTTTGATTCAACAAAAGTATTCAAATGAATTAGACTTCTCACGTTAAAACCAAAAATATTATTATTATAAATTATCTAAAATCGACAATATATCAAATTGACAATATTGCAGTGAAAGATCAATTTATAAAATAATTCTAGTTACAAAACATTACATGACAAAATTTACATATAAAAAGCATGACTGAATCTATATAAAAACTTAGCACATAATATTTAGCATTCAAAGAAAATTAGAAAATGGAGAAGAATATTTCACTCAAAAATATATGCATTATAAAATCAAACAAACAAAACCTCAATTGGAATACTCAACACATGAGTTCATCTCTAGCTTCACCAAGAGAAATTTAGCCAAACAAGCTCAACATTCTCACAAAAACTCTAAAGAAAAGTATGAGAAGAAAAGATAGAAAAATGAATATATTTTGGCTCTAGACTTAACCAAAAATTGGTTAAAAATACAACACCCTCGCCCTCTTGAGGAACCCTCATTTTATAGCCACTAAAGAGGATTTTTCGCCCAACAAATGCACCACCCAGGCTGGTAAATCAGCCGGAAACTCGCGGTAAACTGGCTGGAGTCACGGGCTGAATGCCCTGGAGCTGGCAGCTTTCACGCGCGCTGGGCGCGCGGTGGAGGAGAAGCTGGGCTGATCTGGCAGCTGGGCTGGAGTTTCGGCCCGAAACTCGCTCTGGGCCTGGTGCTGGAGTTGCCGCAGATGGGGCTGATTTCACACGGGCTGAGTTGGCATGGCAGCTGGAGTCAGAGGCTGGAATTACGGGCTGGACTCGCTCAGGCTGAAATCGTGGCCCAATGTTTCTGGTTGATGCGCACGTGGATTGAGCCACAGCAGTGGCTATACCTGCGGAAGAAAGGAGAGAAAAAGGAAAAAGAAAGGAAAAAGGGGAGGAGGAAAGAAAAATAAAATAAATCAAAATAAATAATAAATATTTCTAAAGTAAAATATTATAAATTAATATTATGAAAACCCTCATTTAAAACGTAAATTATCTAATAAATTAAATAAACAAAAGTGTATTTTTGTGCATTTATCAGCACACCTAAATTTTTTTTCATGGAATCCTTGCATTCTGTATGCAAGAGCCATTCTTGGTACCAATTTCTCTTCACAAATCTCATTCCTTTTGGATTTCCCAACCATTCTCACTTTTCACTCATCCCTGAGTAAAAAAATTATCCATTTTCCCCCTCTCTTTGGTCTATCAAATGGCTCCTAAGGAGAAACAAGTCATAGAGAGTGAATTCAAACTTCTCAACATCTCCGAGGTGGCTATAATCGACCATGTTCCATGCAATACCTCTGAGGTTCAACTATTCAACCTTGGCTTTGCTCATGGCCAGAGAAGCAACACCAATATGTGTTCGGTAAGTAATCTTCCTCCTTTTGCCAACACCCAAAA
Organism: Ficus erecta; assembly: GCA_008635985.1. NCBI lineage: Eukaryota > Viridiplantae > Streptophyta > Magnoliopsida > Rosales > Moraceae > Ficus > Ficus erecta. The sequence goes on from BKCH01001348.1 coordinate 114,615, forward strand.
TCATCTCCTTTTTCCAATTTCACGGCCATCACCACTTAGGGGGTACTATGTGAACAACAATTTGAAGGGCATGGGGCCCTGAGATCTGCAGCCATTATCCACAAATCCTCCTTTAACCGACAATCTTGTTGATGGGACCAATTCCTTTTCTTCCGTTTGACTAGTCAACCAATGAGGACAAACCAAATAGATATGTGGTGTCACAAATGGGATGCCAAACCAAAATACCCACTTTTTCAGGCTTTTTGAGAAATTATCCTATTGTCTCTGAAATTGATGGGTACCACACTCATTTGAAAAGTACCCAATTTCATTTTTCTACACATATTTGCAAGAGTAGCACTAGTACTACCACCACCCCCAATTTCTCTCCCCAATAATGGTTATGCACCTAGATTAGGCTTACATCTCTTGACAAAAGAAGCTCATGGAATCCTAGGTGACCTTTCACTGGCAGCATTGCATTTAGCCCTCCACGAACCTGAATTCCCTCAATTGTCTGACCATCCTTTCAATCTTTTGGTCCCAAAAAAAGAACCCATTGACGAATATCCTATCAACCCTCCTCCGACTGGTATTCACCTAATTGGTCAGCCTATTGATGGCCCAATTATTATTCCAAAATCCGACAACATTCGTGAAGCCGAGAGAGCACTTAAAAGGCTGAGGCTTGGGCTCAATATTAAAGAACCAGTTGTTGAAGAAGAACGGAGGAATATTGCATATCAAATTGTGGCTCTTGAAGTTCAAGAGTTTTCACAAAGGTCACGAGTGCAATAAATCATTTCAGACCGGAAAGGCCTTGGGAGGGTACAAGAGTTCCCATTCAAGGAAAAGAGGGTGATAGTAAAGGACATCACAAGAGTGTTTGATCTTGTTGATGTTGCCCAAGGCAACAACAATGACATCACCAATATGCCTGCTGTTTAAGCCGCCATGACGATCATTGTCGTGAACTTTGATGGGGCCGATAAGGAATAGCCATGAGCGATGTTCTGATAATTTAATTCGGGTTTTACGAGCATCTAAAGGATGACAAACAATTTTTGTCCACATGTATTTGAATGTTAATCTAGTTTGAGTACTTTGATTTTTCCAGTTTTAGTTAATGCAATTTCACTGCATTCTTTGTTAACCGAGGCTCTTGTTCTCAATCAAGCACAATTTTATGTTGAGACTCGATGTATTTTCCCCCCAAATTAAAGCAATATTAAGTCTCGATAGTTGTTTTCATTATTAGTTTTATCATGTATGGCTTATGTACAAGATACATTTTCTTTAGTTTTCTTTGACATCCAAATAGATAAGTCTGAATGGTCAAAATCCAAACAAGTATTAAAGGTGGACAATAATCATAAGTATATCTATTTGATAGGTTGTTTTCACAATTTTCTCTTATAGTCGCTAGATTGTGTATATGTCCAACATCGCTATATTGCAGGGCTGTCATGATGTGTAAATGTGGAATGGGCCCCCTCATCACTTATGCTAGCTTTTGTGGATGACTTCTACCCAAGCTCATTTAACATGGCATCAAAGCTAGGTTTTGTAGGTAATGTTGGGTTCGGAACTTGATCATGCTAGACAAGAGCGAGGGTGTTAGATTGTCTATTTATCCCACATTGTTGAGTAATAGGGCTGCTTTGTTGTATAAATATAGAATAGGCTCCCTCTTCCATTGAGCACGCTATTGAGCTCCCATTTAGTCAACTCATGTGGACAGGCTGTCCAACTAGGTGGTAGCCCAAAATTCAAAAAACAAGATATGTTACTTAGTTAATGGGAAGCTAGCACTTACCTCAACCGTCAGGTTTGTTAGTTCAAGAGTCAAAAGATTAAGCAGGTATGTCATTTGTCCGACGGTGATAGGCACTATGATTATTGAAATATAAAGATGATGACATAGATTTAAGTTCGAAGATTTGTGGAAAAGCTGGGAAGGATATTATGTATATCCTGCAACATGATCTGCAGCCCAAAACAGAATCAATAGAAGAAACCAAAGGTCCTATTTAATCTACAACAAGCATTATCAATGGAGATAATACTTGTGATTTATTATGTCTAAGAATTCGGTGATAAAATCTGGAAAATTCAATGAATTTATTGATTTATGGTCGGTAACCAGCCGATGGAAATGGTAACCGGTCAGTAACCTACTATTTTCCTGCCGACGGAGATGGTTACTGGTCGGTAACCTGTTGGCGAAAGTAACCAACTACTAACCTTACTAGTGGCTCTCTTTTCTCTTTTTTTACTTTGTTAGTTTCTTATTTAATTTCTTAGTAACATATTATTCTCCCAAGTAATTATTTTTGTGTCCATCAATTTTATGAAGTTTTGCAAGCGACCGACTCCATTGTAATATTTCAACATTTGCTCCTTTTTCGATGTTTATTACTTTGGACTTCAAATATAGCTAAAATAAAATAAGGGAAAACAGGATTAAAATATCAGCAGAAACACTTTCAAAAACATATATATCAGCTGAAATCTTCGGGCCCTTCAATTATTCTTAAATAATGGCCTAGCACCATAGAAAATGGTTTCCTTTTTCTTTTCCCTTTTTATTTTTTATAACTTTTCTTCTTAACAAATTGTCAAAAGTGGCCCACAAAAAAAGTATATGTCGCAAGAAATTAAAGTAGATTCCAACTTACTGCTTTGCACTGTGATTCTAGCTCAATCTTTGGATACTCTTCAATAGCCTTTGTTGATGATAATTTCTGCTCCGACCACAATGCACATGATGCTGTCGCCGGACTTCGTATCCGGCTCCGGAATCCTGATCGGAGGACAGTTGTCCGACTATACCCGACCAGGATCTGTTCACCTGTTCGGTGCAGTGTACTCGGACGCCATCAGCTTATCGGTGTATTAAGTCTACCCATGTGGGACGACCAGCCGACTAAAAATACCAGACGAGCCCGATACCTCTGTTCCATGTGCCGAAGGCCATGCTCCACCGGTCACATCACTCCTGACACAAGTCCCATCGGCAGAGAATGCTGCCTGATCACACCTGCATCATGTCACATCGCCGCCACCTGCCCTTGCAGGGATTGTCCCCTCAGGCACCGACAGCGGTCGACCTACCACCCAGTAGGCTGGATGCGTGGCAACGCCCCTGGCTGACACGACTGCAAGTCTAGAGCCACGTCACCTACCCGAGGCACCAAGTAGCCGATCCGAACGGGTTGCCCCGTATACCCGAGTCCGAAGAGGGCACCTATAAATAGAGGAAATAACCACAAATTCCGGTAAGCTCACTTCTGCCCTGCCAAGAACTCTGCCTCTCCTGCTGCTCATCTACCCCGTACTGACTTAAGCATCGGAGTGCCCTCGGCAGACACCACACCGGTGTCCCCCTGAGCCCGAGGTGCTTTCATCTTGCAGGTGACAGCGACGGAGTGACTGGCCGGAGGTCATCAGGCTACCCGTTCATATTGGGTGTTGCTGTCGAGAGAGATTTCGACACCAACATTTTGGCGCTAGAAGGAGGGCCACGCGCCTTTCCAGCAACTACAACTTCAACTTGTACTTCCGAGTACTCAGCATCACATCATGGATGAACATGGCGAGCAAGAGATTCGTGAGGAGAACACAGCCGCGACTGGTTCACGAGACTCCCGCCGACCACCCAGGGGGAGAGGAGGCCGGCCACGTAGACAAACTCAGACAGAGATCCTTGCCGAGAATGTCAGAGGGCTGACCGAGCTTGTCCGATCGTTGGTGGACGCGCGTGGAGTCGCAAATGTAATTCAACTCCCCGAACAACAACCCGAGGCAGCCGAGTCCACGCCAAGTAGACCGCCGAGGTCAGCGAGTAGACGAATGGACATCTCCCCTACACACAATAGAAGCCACCGATCGCAACAGCAGGGTGAGGGGTCAGGTCGAGAACGTTCACGGAGTCGCCGAACAGGTATGGCACGCTCAGATGCTGCGGATTCTCGAGCAATTAACCAGGGTGGTGCTCGGGCAGACGACCAGGATTATCAGGCCGACCAGCCAGAGGAAGATCCGAATGTTCGCGGAGTGCCCTCAGTTTTCGATCGACTCGGAAGACCAGCGATTTACCGACGCCTTGGTCGGGAAAGGTCCGTAGACAGGCCGGAGGAAGGGGGTCACAGCCGGAACAGGCTAGATCACCTACAACGGCAGTTAGATCAGCTCGTCGGTCAGCAATATGGCCTCGACCAATTCGGAGCAGCCGAACCACCATTTTCCCCGGCAATCATGGCCGCGCCTTATCCGGACCGGTTCAAAATGCCGACCATGGCATCCTACGACGGTTCATCGGATGCAGACGAACACCTTGAGAACTACCGAGCATACATGCAAATCCAAAGCGCAAATGAGGCTGCTCTTTGCAAGTCGTTTTGCCTGACCTTAACCGGTGCTGCTCGGCAATGGTATAGAAGGCTTGCTCCAAGATCGATCAGCGGTTTTCAGCAGTTAGCAGATTCCTTTTCTGCCGCCTTTATGGGGTCGAAAGCTAGAAAACTAGGAGCCTCGCACCTTTTTGGCATAAAGCAAGGTGAAACCGAAACGCTGAAGGAATATTTAGAGCGTTTCGACAAAGCAATGGTACAGGCGGAACCTTGCACGGATGAGACCCTCATCCAAGCTTTCCGCGAGGGAATTCAGGATCCTCGTCTGGTTTGGACACTCGCCTACGACAGGCCGCCTACATTTGCCCAACTAAGGGGAATCGCTTGGAGGCATGCCGAGGCAGACGAGTACGTCAGAGGACGAGGGCTAGAAACCCAAGTACAAACCCGCCTTCCCGGAAGGAAGACGGACAGGAATCAATCTGATAGGGGGAAAGCTCCAGCTTCAAGTAGCCGAGAAGAAGCTAAGCCTAGTACAAAAACACCCGCAGGGAAGTTCCAACAGTATACCCCGTTGGTCACTACAATCGAGAACGTCCTATACCACGTGTCTGGGAAGGGGTTACTCCGGGACCCGCGGCCTATTCGAACAGACCGGACGCGAAGAAATCCGAACAAATATTGCCACTTCCACAAAGACGTGGGCCATGAGACGAAGGATTGTATCCAGCTCCGAGATCAAATCGAGGCGTTGATTCGCGACGGTCACCTGCGGGAGTTTGTGGAAAGAATTATCACGCCAGCTGAGCCGAGTAACCGGCCAGCCCCGAGTACCCGGCGCACCCAAGGACCAGATGATGGACCCGATGGGACTAGTCAGGAGCACATAGTCCACACCATTTTTGGTGGATCTGCGACAGGAGACACCGCGAGCAGCCGGAGGAGTTATGCCCGGGAAGCTAGGCGATTTGCCCGTGGAGAGTTCATCAACATGGCTGGGCATGTTTCCAAAATATGCCGCCAAAGTACCGTCCCAATCACTTTCACGGACGAGGAAGCTGACCGGTTGCTCCACCCACATAATGATGCTCTAGTCGGTGAAATCCGAGTAGCCGACAATGTAATCCGGCGTGTCCTCATCGACAACGGGAGCTCGGCTGATGTTATGTTCTGGGACGCTTTCTCGAGGTTGAAGATCGAGGGCGCTGTACTGACTCCTGTCCAGACGCCCCTATACGGATTCGCTGGGGAGTGTGTACATGCAGCCGGGACGGTTAGTCTCCCCGTTACAATTGGGGACGGCGCGGAGAGAATAACCAGGATGGTGGAATTCATTGTCGTAGATCGCCCGTCCGCTTACAACATCATCCTAGGAAGACCGACCCTCAATGCCATAAAGGCGGTGGTCTCCACCTACCACTTGGCTATGAAATTCCCCGTCAATGGCGGAGTTGGAGTCTTCAGGGGAAACCAGGAGGGAGCACGGAAATGTTATGTCGAGGCGGTGAACAGAGTTGGTCGGAAGATTGCTGCCCCAGTAACAGTCGCCACCATCCTTCTGGTCGACCAGGTGGCTGCTCCGGGTGGAGAGATTAAGGGACTCAGCGACATGGATCCCCGTATACCAGAAGAGGAAGTCCGAGCATACCCTGCAGAAGAGCTGGTTCCCTACCAGCTAGACCCCGAGAACCCGGAGAGAAACGTGCTACTTGGCGCAAGGCTTAACCCGACCATCCGAGAAGAAATTCAGAAGTGTCTCCGAGAGCATAAGGACGTCTTCGCCTGGTCCCACGAGGACATGCCTGGAATTGACCCGGTAGTCATCAGTCACCAGCTTAACGTCAACCCGAGGCATAAGCTGGTGATCCAGAAAAGAAGGGCTTTCAACCCGGAAAGGTATGAAGCTATTAACCAAGAGGTGAAGAAGCTCCTTGCAGCCGGATTTATCCGTGAAATTTCCTACCCGGAGTGGTTGGCGAACGTAGTATTGGTTAAGAAATCTAACGGGAAGTGGAGGGTTTGCATCGACTACACGGACCTTAACAAGGCGTGTCCGAAGGATTGCTTCCCCCTTCCTCGAATAGACCAGCTGGTTGATGCCACTGCGGGACATGAGTTGTTAAGTTTCATGGATGCCTACTCGGGGTACAATCAGATACCCCTCAGCCAACCCGACCAGGCCAAAACGGCGTTCACAACTGACCAGGGCCTGTACTGCTACCAAGTCATGCCATTTGGTCTCAAAAACGCTGGAGCAACCTACCAGCGCCTGATGAACAAGATGTTTGCTCCTCTTATTGGGAAAACTATGGAAGTATACGTGGATGATATGCTTGTAAAGAGCAGACGATCAGCCGACCACGTTCAGGATCTTCGTGATAGTTTTACCATTTTGCGACAGTATAGAATGAAGCTTAACCCGGCTAAGTGCGCGTTTGGTGTGGAGTCAGGAAAATTTTTGGGGTTCATGGTCAACCACCGCGGGATTGAACTCAATCCCGTCAAAGCCCGAGCGGTGATGGACCTCCAACCCCCACAGACAACCAAGGAAGTTCAAAGACTGACTGGGATGATCGCAGCCCTTTCCCGGTTTTGTCTCTCGGTCTACTGACAAGTGCTCTCCTTTTTTCCAAGCACTCAAGGGCAAAGGAAAACTCAGTTGGGACGACGAGTGCAATGAGGCCTTCGAGGGTTTGAAAAAGTACCTGGCCAGTCCTCCATTGCTATCGAAGCCACTACCTGGTGAAGTGCTGTACGTCTACCTGGCTGTCTCTGATAAAGCTGTCAGCTCAGTGTTGGTCCGAGAAGACGAGAAGATCCAACGACCCGTCTACTACAGTTGCAAGGCGTTTCAGGGGGCGGAGGAAAGATATTCCCCCTTGGAAAAGCTCGCTTTAGCGTTAGTCTCCTCGGCTCGCAAATTGCGACCTTATTTCCAAGGCCATCCGATTCGTGTTCCGACTCGCCATCCGCTAAGACAGGTTCTTCAGAACCCAGAATTATCCGGGCGGATTGCGAAATGGGCCATAGAACTCGGAGAATTCGACATCGAATACGTTCCCCGCACTGCGATTAAAGCACAAGCCTTGGCTGACTTTGTAGCCGAGTTCACTGCCGAATCATCCCCGGAATGTTCGGAGAAGGGGGCAGTGATCCCACCAACTGGCTCGGATATTCTCGGCCCCAAGTGGAAACTCTTTGTTGACGGATCCTCCAATTCTGGGGGCTCGGGTGCAGGGTTGGTTCTCATTAGCCCGGACCAGTTCAAGACCAGCCAGGCCCTCCGTTTCAACTTCAAAGCTTCCAACAACGAAGCGGAGTACGAGGCTGTTCTTGCAGGTCTCGGATTGGCCCGGGAGCTTGGGGTCCAAGACATCGAAGTTACAGCGACTCGATGGTTATTGTCAACCAAGTAACTGGGGAGTATCAGGCAAGAGAAAATAGAATGGCCAAGTATTTGGAAAAGGTCCAGGTTCTGCTCGGTCAATTCAGAAGCTACGTTGTGTCCCGAGTACCTCGATCCGAAAACGTTGAGGCTGATGCCCTTGCCCGGTTAGCCTCGGCCAGCGATATTGAGGGTCTTGTCTCATTTCCCATCGAGCGGCTGGAGCAGCCGAGTATTGACCGAGCAGAGGAAATCCTCTACGCCGAGAACACAGAGACTTGGATGAATCCGATCCTTCGCTACCCTCGCCCGTGGGGAGTTGCCTGAAGACCGAGTAGAAGCTCGGAGGATCAAGAACACTTCGGCGCGATATACTGTTATCAGTGACAAGTTATATCGACGAGGATTCTCTGCCCCGTATCAGCGATGCGTCGGACCCCGAGAAGCCGAGTACCTGCTAAAGGAGGTACACAGTGGTGTGTGCGGAAACCACTCGGGGGGAAGAGCATTGGCTTTCAAGTGTCTCAGACAAGGATATTATTGGCCGACGATGGGCAAGGATGCCTTAGATTTCGCTCGGAAATGCCTAAAATGTCAACAGTTCGCCAAGATCATCAGAACTCACCCCGAGAGGTTGACATCGGTTGTAAGCGCTTGGCCGTTCGCTAAATGGGCCCTAGATTTGATTGGACCACTACCCATGGCTCGATCCCAACTACGGTACTGCCTCGTAGCAATAGATTACCTCACAAAGTGGGTTGAAGTGGAACCCTTGGCACGTCAGACCGAGGAGAAATGCACAAGCTTCCTATGGAAAAGCATCATATGTAGATTCGGGATTCCCCACACGGTGGTTACCGACAACGGGAGGCAATTTGATAACCCGAAGTTCCTTGCGCTTTGCGAACAATTTGGTATAAGCAAAGTCTATTCCTCCCCGGGTCACCCTCAAAGCAACGGACAAGTCGAAGCCGCTAACAAGACTATCAAGGAGAACCTGAAGAAGAACTTAGAACGGCACAAAGGGGCTTGGATTGACGAGCTACCTCGGGTGCTTTGGGCTTACCGGACTACAAAGCGGACCGCGACAGGTGAAACTCCATTTGCAATGGCCTTCGGTGTCGAGGCTGTAATCCCAGCTGAGGTCGGTTTTCCGAGCCACCGAGTAGAATATTACAATGAGGAGGACAATACGGAACAGATGCTACCGGAGCTCGATCTGATCGAGGAGAAGCGAGAACAGGCCCTCATCCGAACAGCATCAAGAAATCAGATTGTTGCTCGATACTACAACAAAAGATTCCGACCACGTGTCTTCCGGGTAGGAGATTTTGTGCTCAAGAAAGTGCTGGTGCAAGAGCCTGGACTAGGCTCGTTTGGACCCAAGTGGGAAGGGCCCTACAGAATCACGGAAGTCGTAAGGCCAGGAACTTACCGGCTAGCCGACCAAGAAGACAGAGCCCTAACTCACCCTTGGAATGCCGAACACTTGAAGCGTTTCTTTCAGTAATGTTCATTTTATTTTGTGTCAAGGTAATGGCTTTGTAAAACGAACAGGAAAAAATGGAAACGTGAAGCATTTTAGTTGTCATTTTCTTGAGTCCCAAGCTCGGGTGCCGACCACAAATGGACGAACCCGACCAGGACGTTAATTAGCCTCTATGGCCAACTCAAGGGGTCCCCGGACCCCTGTGTCTGGTCCAAAGCTCGGGTGCCGACCACAAATGGACGAACCCGACCAGGACGTTAATTAGCCTCTATGGCCAACTCAAGGGGTCCCCGGACCCCTGTGTCTGGTCCTCAGCTCGGGTGCCGACCACAAATGGACGAACCCGACCAGGACGTTAATTAGCCTCTATGGCCAACTCAAGGGGTCCCCGGACCCCTGTGTCTGGTCCCCAGCTCGGGTGCCGACCACAAATGGCCGAACCCGACCAGGACGTTAATTGGACACCTGAGTCTCGTCTCTAACTCGGGCGTCCCGGGACACCCGAGTATAGTACACCACAAATTATCCGCCGACCTCAATTTGACTTGGCTGATTCTAACAAGCATCACCAAAGTCAACTGGGGGGGGAAAAAGGAAAGTAAAAATAAAAATAAAAATAAAACACGGGAATGAGTAGGAAGACGATGCGATGCGAAGAAAAACAAAATATACTTTCATTTCATCAAAAAGGTGAGGGGGTACAAATTGGACACCCCCCGAGCCCAAAAAAAAAAAAAAAAAAAAAACTGCAGACGACGAGGAGCGGCAAGAAGTACTGGCTCAGTCTTGCTGGTCCGGGAAGAGATCACCAATCGTGATGTCTAGTGTGGGCGTGGCCGGCTGGTCTAAAGTGACAGGCTGGTCAGGAGCTGTTTGCTGCTCGTCACGGTCGAGTACAACAACGGCTTCGACCGGCCCTCGCTGCACCAGAAACCTCACCCTCCTCAGGAGCTTCCTCGATCAGAGTCTCACCAGACTCCTCCGGTAAGAAAGACCAGTCTGCACCGACCAGGTTAGGGTTTGCGTCAGTGAAGCCTAGCTTCATGTCACGCATCCCCTCCTTGTACTCGGCCGCTATACGAGCCTGGAAGTCCTCGGACGATAAGTACTCGTCCACTGCCTGCCTTTGAGCCAAGGCGCGATCCGCTTCTGCCTTCCGAGCAGCCTCAACCATCTGCTGCCGGACTTCCGCCGCATCCTTCTCGGCCGACTGTGCCCACTCCTCTGCTGTTTTGATCCTCTCCTCGGCCAGCCGCGCTCTCTCTTCGGCCGCTTGTGCCCGAGCCTCTGCGAAACAAAAAAAAAGAAAAAAAAAAAGGGGTTAATATTCGGCTGCACGAGCCGCCAAAAACTTCGTCAAAAGTAACGACCTTCGATACGAAGGCCTCTTGTCGGGTAAAATTGCTGGATCACTGCGTCAAGGTCCTCGTCGGCTACGCGCGGGCCGAACGATGCTATTGGTGTGCTATCTGAACTTGACGACGTTGACGACGTCTCGCTCGGCAGGAACACAGGTTGGCTTGGTGGCTGTGCAGTGTTCGGACCGGCTGTCCGTGAAAGGTAATGTACAGTTGGCTCCGGTATCCGAGCAATTGTGACACCAGCGTGGGGGGCCCTCGGCTGGTCGTCTACTCGCGCAGATGAGGAGGAAGAGCCCAGCCATCGATTCTCCTCCAGGCTCTTCAAAGACAGCAGTCTGTGCTGACTCTTCTCCTGATCCGACTGTTCTCGGAGAGCATCGATCATGTCGAGAGTTAAATCCTCGATGCGCGGCGCCCGACCCCACACATACCCGTTCCGAAATGTCACGGGAACCCTCTCGGCGCGAGGAACTCGGTCGTACGGTAGCTCCCCGTGCAGCCACCGACCACCCGCGTAGAACCACAGGTGCTTGAATTGTTTGTCCGAGTCCGGACACCCTGTGATGAAAGTTCCCTTGAAGCCTTGGAAGTAATATGACCCCGTCGATGAAGGGGCAGACTTCATCCTGTAGAGGTTCTGGAAAACCTCGAATGGGAGCTCGGCCGCAAAGTTCCTCATCCACAGAATGTAGCAGCCGACCAGGATGCGATAGGCATTTGCATTCAATTGGGCCGGAGCTACATTCAAGCTAGTCAGGGCGCGCCTCAGGTACGGATGAAAGGGGAGTCGGAGTCCGGATCGGAAGTACTCCGCCGAGAGGGTTATATACCCTGCTGGTGGGCGAGACGGCAAGTCGTTTGGTCCTGGCGCCAGCAACTCCACGCTGAGTGGAATGCCGAACTCCTCTCGCAAGGCAGCAAGATACCTTGGTGTGATGGCCGACGTGAAGTAATCCACCGTGTACACCGGACGACCATCCGCGAGCTGCGCCAACTCCCAATCGCCTCGGCGATACACCCGTTGGTCGTTTATACGCATTGGTCGGCTGGACGGACGCTCCCGGGCGTCAATGGGTTCACCCTTCGGGGGAGGGCTCTCGGAACCTTCCCGGCCAGATGTGCTAGCTTGACTAGCCGTCCTCTCGCCTGCTCCTCCAGCCGCGACATTCTCCACCTCGCGGTGTACCGTTCCCCTTCCTCGTCTGTTCGGCATCTCGACCACCTCCACAGACTCCTCGGTAAAACCAGAGAGGTGGTCTGGTGTTCGACCACCCGAGTCGGCTTCCATGCCCGACATGCTCAAGCTCAGAGCTGATCCCACGGTATCGGCGCTCCCAGATAGGCCGTAGTTCTCGGAATCAGAAACACTACTCATATTGAAGAAAAAGAGATTTAATTACCTTTTCGGACGTTGTCGGCTGCAAGTTTTGAAGAAGTAGTCTGGTCGTTCTCGGTAGTCGTCGGCAGCTGTCGGCAAACTTGGACTCTTCAAATTGCAATGTGCGAAATGAGAAGTGCCTTGCCCTATTTATAGGCAAAAACCTCCGCATTTAATGCGGGCACGAATTCCCGGGCGACGCTTCGTTTCCCGCGTTGCCGCCAGTTTCAAGAATTTGAAATTCGAATCGCCGCCTTGGGTCCTTCCTATCACTTTTTGACACGTGGCCAGCCAACGCGTTCCTAGTAGCCGAGACGCCGAATGATACCGACCAGGTCATGACACCTTGCCGATTAGCCGACCATATGGCGAGTAGCATGGCCACTTTCACATCGCGAGTACCAAGAGCATCCCTTGGACAAAAAATTATCCAGAGACGCTGGGGGGCTTATGTTGATGATAATTTCTGCTCCGACCACAATGCACATGATGCTGTCGCCGGACTTCGTATCCGGCTCCGGAATCCTGATCGGAGGACAGTTGTCCGACTATACCCGACCAGGATCTGTTCACCTGTTCGGTGCAGTGTACTCGGACGCCATCAGCTTATCGGTGTATTAAGTCTACCCATGTGGGACGACCAGCCGACTAAAATACCAGACGAGCCCGATACCTCTGTTCCATGTGCCGAAGGCCATGCTCCACCGGTCACATCACTCCTGACACAAGTCCCATCGGCAGAGAATGCTGCCTGATCACACCTGCATCATGTCACATCGCCGCCACCTGCCCTTGCAGGGATTGTCCCCTCAGGCACCGACAGCGGTCGACCTACCACCCAGTAGGCTGGATGCGTGGCAACGCCCCTGGCTGACACGACTGCAAGTCTAGAGCCACGTCACCTACCCGAGGCACCAAGTAGCCGATCCGAACGGGTTGCCCCGTATACCCGAGTCCGAAGAGGGCACCTATAATAGAGGAAATAACCACAAATTCCGGTAAGCTCACTTCTGCCCTGCCAAGAACTCTGCCTCTCCTGCTGCTCATCTACCCCATACTGACTTAAGCATCGGAGTGCCCTCGGCAGACACCACACCGGTGTCCCCCTGAGCCCGAGGTGCTTTCATCTTGCAGGTGACAGCGACGGAGTGACTGGCCGGAGGTCATCAGGCTACCCGTTCATATTGGGTGTTGCTGTCGAGAGAGATTTCGACACCAACAGCCTTGTCCAACAGTATAACTTACACAGTTGATCATTTTCACACACAATTTGCATCTGATCGTCCCTCTCTCAATTTCTTCCTCCAACCAGTTGAGCTAATCTCCAGCACAAACTTTCATGGCTGAAATTCTCATTTCGGTTCTGCTAGAGCAGTTGGCGTCGCTAGCTGTCGAAAAGATACGAGAAAAAGGAAGGCAGGCCAAGAATGTCAAGAAAGAAGTTGCAAAGCTGACCAGCAATCTCCAAGCCATCAATGTTGTGCTCTTGGATGCAGAGAAACGACGGGTCGAAGAGGAGGCCGTGCAAGGTTGGCTAGAGAAGCTGCAAGACATGTCGTGGGAGATTGATGATGCGCTCGATGAGTGGAACACTGTCATTCTCAGATTCGAAGCTGAAAAGGAAGAGAAAGGAGAAGCTGATCAACATGCTGATCTTGTGAAGAAGGTATGCTTCTTTATGCCATCTTCCTAGTTTCCTTGTGTTCAAGTCTGTCAAGTCGGTCAGCATCTTAACGTTTCTTGCAAGATCAAAGAGCTGAATGAACAGATTGATAATCTTGTTGATGAGAAAATCAAGTTCAGATTTAACGAAGCAAGCGTCGTTGAACAACCTGAAAGGGAGAAGACGACTTCCTTTGTTGACGTTTCCAAGGTTCCTTTTCTCTGCTGTTTTGTGTCACAATTTCAAATGCACATAACTTTAGACATGCAAAAGGAAACCAAGTGATTCCAATGCCTAAAATGAAGCTTATCCTCTGTAGAATCTTATCATATAATTTATTTTTCATACCAAAGTTTCTAATGCATGCCATATTATCACAACAACTACAAGCTCTAATAAGGTTCGTAGATCTTACCGAAATGCTCCGTGGATCCTTTAAGATCTCGGACCTCCAAAGTTCTTCTCAAAACATTTTCCTAGATAAGAAGAAGTCTAACATTAAGATTATAACTACATAACATGCATTAGTTCTCTAAAAATGACCAAAACACAAAGAGAATCACTAGGTTACCTCTAGTAACATATCCTCTAACTCTGCTTCACACTTCTTCGAACTTGGTAATGAGGTTGCTTGGAGCTTGAAAATGGGGGAGGAGGTGCTAGAGGGTTATTGGAGATGAGATAGTGTTGGTGGCTTTTGAGCTTGGTGGTGGCTAGAGAAGGCTCGGATTTTGAGCTTAAACTTTGTTAGAATAAGGTGAGATGTTGAGGGCTTGTTTTCAGACAACATTTGCTTTAAAAGAGCTGTATTTTGAGGGGTAAAAATGGAAAATATTGGTTGATTCTCCCCTTGCATTGTTGCCACTTGAGGGAGGGGTTGGTGTGAAAATTTTTGTTCAAAAAAGTGCAAGACAAGTGGTCACTTTCACTTGTACTTGTTTGTGTCATATTGCCAAAACAACCCACACAATGCCCTTACTTGAATTCGCATGCATGCACCACATGCCATTATTTTCATTTGAACAAATTTCTTCTTGCTTTTGACCACAACAAATCCAAATCTCCCTCTCAATTCCTCCCCCCCCCCCCCCCCCCCTCCCTCCCTCCCTCCCTCCCTTTTTTTGTTTTTGTTTTCCTTTCTTCTAATTTTTCCCACCATTGATCAAAGGTTGTCATCTTTGATCTCACCCATTGGATCTTCCATCACACCAATCCTTACCTTAAGCTCTCATTGGTCACTTATCATCCAAAGCTTGGCCATTGATTTGCTTAGGATCCTTTAACATAAAATATACACCATTGATTTCAAATCCAAGCACAATTCTTGATCAATCTTCCACCTTTGTATTTACTTGGATTTACTAAGAGTAAATCCTAATTATTCATCTCCTGTCTATATGACACATTAATTTTTCTAATCATATTCTCATTACTTAAATATTGATATGATCAAAATAAATACTAAGATCATCAAATTGACATACTAATAATATTTGGGGTTCCTTTCAAAAAAATTAACATTTAACCCTCTAGTACAACATAATAAATTTTTCTTATAAAATTTATATGTCGTTCACCTCATCTTCTATGTATTTATAATTTCTCATTTAAATAGAAAAACTCAATATTGTTATATCATCGACATCATCCTACTGATGATACATATACAATCATTCATGATCTTGAAATTTGATATTCAACAAAATAATTCATTAGAAGTATATTAATGAAGAAAATCCATGATTCATGAAATCAAGTTTATGAATTTCTAGGATGTCACATCCGGAGACTATTTAGGCCAATTACTCTTCTTTTTAATGGCCTAAAACAAAGAATGATTTCAAAATAATCATCATTTGACGCTTTTCTAGCTTACTTTTGACACATTTTTGGAGGAGGAATCATTTGCATAATAGCATAAAATATTCATAAAAATATGAGGCTAAAATCAAAAGTGAGAGTTCAATGTTAGATCTGATATATATTTCAATAGTCATTTGTGAAAATGATTCTTTATTTATCTTTCAGAGGTCAGTATGAGATTTGGTGTATATTTCAACGGTCATTTGTGAAAATGACACTTTAATATTAGATTTATTTATTTTTCAGAGGTCAATATTGCTTGTGTTTTACATAATTTTTTAAAAAAACATGCTCTATTAACTTCGGATATACCTATAAAATATGTTATTTGTTATAATTTTTCATTTATTTTTGCCCAAAGTTGTGCTGGAAATAGTTGGTAATAAAAGGATACCAAATTAAGTTAGTCTTAACTTTTTTTTTTATAAAGGAATTAGACTTGGTTTGATTAATAGGCAATTGGGCCCTTAATTGGGAATATAAAATCTTTATTGTCATGTACTATGATTGGTCTAACTTTTCAATCAGTAGTGCCAAATATAAAAGTCATTTATGTCAAGTGCCAATATATAATGCTTTTAAGAGTATTATATAATACTAATAAGATTATCTCCAATGCAATCCTAAATTAATGTGTCAATAGTAAATTTTAACATTTAGATTAAAAAAAAACAAAATGCTCTCCAATCTAATGCTATTTGTCATATCAAATTTCCTATATGCTAAATTTTATGATAAATTTATCACAAGATATAGCGAATGCTATATTTCACTTTTGATTCTTATTGGTGGTTGTCTCATGTGATTGCAACAATATTTTTATATTTCACTTATTTATAAACTAAAAGTTTACTTTTACAACTTCTACAGTACAAAAATAATGACAACAAGTAGAAATAGCAAAAAGTATTGGAGAATAAAGTAAGACAATGTTATTTTTCACATTATTTGATAACAAATATAGCATTGATATACACAAATGCATTGGAGATGGTCTAATATCACAAAAGCTCGTTGATTAATAAATTAACAATTCATGTGGCGATTTATGACTCGCCATATGATGGATGATGGGGTTGCCACGTGACGAAAGCATGTTAACGACTGATGCTTTCTTTTGTTTATGGTATTGTCTGTTTTGGTTCATCCTAATGGTATGATGCCTTATGGGGTTGAGTCTAAGAGTAAAATTATGAAGATCAAGTCCCGAGTGGATATTATTATATCTAAGAGAGACATGAGTCGTTACACATGGCAACCTAAGAGCAATGACAAAAAATAGTATTCATGGGCCGCTATAGAACATTTGTAGAACAAAATATTAGGGAGCATCAGCTATATTAAATACCACTTACTAGTAGAAAGTGGAACCCATCAATATGACATACATCTATATTATTGTGATGTTTAATATTACTGATACTTTAAAGTATTTTTCTCTTTTATAATATGTTAAAAGATTTCAGTTTTTGCTTTCCCTATTCTGCCCCTATGAAAATTGCTGCTTGCGTAATTGCTCAAACAAAGCCCCAGTCAGTTGCTTGTTCATAGGCTGTTTCTTTTGCCCGACACATTTCAATCTTATCGTTTGCCTCAAAAATCTGTTTTATGAAATTTGAAAAAAAAAAATTATGTTTCATGAATATGCCACCCCCTTTTTGTGGAAATAACAAGATTGCCACTGAATCATCCTTGTCAACAAATCTCAAACCACAAGAATTGAAGGAAAGAGCCAAGAGGCTTATTGCATGTCCAAACTACTACTACTGTAGAAATATTATTATTTCTGAAGACTTATAAAACACATAAATGACCAAAACTAATTGAAGAAGAAATTAGACGAATTTATGCACATAATACTTTCAAAGAAGAAAAGTAAAGGTGCTTCTTTTTTCTCTTATATTAACCATAAAGGATTTAGATTTATAACTGGATTTTAGCTGATAATGATAAAATATATATATATATATATATTTTCTTTTGGGTGTCAATTTTTATTTATATTTTTGTTCTATTGCTTTTTCATTACTTTGATTTCTAATTATTGATGGCCCAATTCTTTCATATAATCAATTACAGTTTTGTTTTTTGTTTTTTGTTTTGTTTTGTTTTTTAATTCTTTATATATTAAAATTCTGCTTTTTCTAAAAAAAAAAAAAATCTAATTTTATGATTTTTAAATCTTAATAATGATGATAAAATGTAGATATAAAATAATTATAAAGATTAGTATTATACATTGGAGCATAAACCTCAAGTATGCTACTTTTCATAATTTTTTTTTAAACAAATTTAGTTGTAACATCATATACATTGGAGATGATCTAATATCACAAAGAGTGACCCTAGAGAATGGAATTTTTTTTTTTTTTTTTCAATTACAAAAGCTCATTAATGAATGATGGGATTGCCCTTTGACTCTTCTTTGACTCTATTCTTTACTATAATTTTTTATTATTATTATTTTTTTCACGGCGGTATTCCCTGGCTGGTACTTGGCTTATTGTATTGGCTTTCTCCATTCATTCAATAAAGATTTGCAACTGACCGACCCTGCAATCTTCACCACTTTCTATATTTACATTTTTGACGCCAAATATGAAGGGAAAAACCAAAAATCAGGCTTCAAGCTCCAAGTTATGGCTAAAGTTCTGAATTCCAACTTTTTTGAGCAAACCTCCCTCATTAAAAGATGAAAAAAGCGACATAGAAAATTATGTATTAGCGGAAATCTCCAAGTCTTCAAACGTATTGGAATATAAACATTACATTGGAATCAAATATTAGATTGAATAGGTAATCAAAACCAATGTATAATTGTTAAAAAAATAATAAAAAAAATAAAAAAAGTGGCCCTGCACATTAGCAAGTTGTTTCCTTTTTCCTATTTTTTTAATCACTTTTCTGTCTTAATAAATTGGTAAATGTGGCGGACAGCTGTTAGGGGTAACTTAGCATCTTGGAATTAAAAAATATACAATACAGAAGACTAAAGTATTATAAAACAATTTCAGGACTAAAATAGAATCCCACCAATTGCTTTGACCTTTTAGTATTAGCTAAATATTCGGATTCTTCACTAATTCGATCCATTCGACAAAACATTTGCTTCTGATCATTCAAACCAGTTGAGATAATCTCCAGCACCAATTGTCATGGCTGAAATTCTTATTTCGGTTCTGCTAGAACAGTTAGCGTCGCTAGCTGTCGAAAAGATACGAGAAAAAGGAAGGCAGGCCAAGAATGTCAAGAAAGAAGTTGCAAAGCTCACCAGCAATCTCCAAGCCATCAACGCTGTGCTCTTGGATGCAGAGAAACGACGGGTCGAAGAGGAGGCCGTGCGAGGTTGGCTAGAGAAGCTGCAAGACATGTCGTGCGAGATTGATGATGCGCTCGATGAGTGGAACACCGCCATTCTCAGATTCGAAGCTGAAAAGGAAGAGAAAGGAGAAGCTGATCAACATGCTGATCTTGTGAAGAAGGTATGCTTCTTTATGCCATCTTCCTGGTTTCCTTGTGTTCAAGTCCGTCAAGTCGGTCTGCGTCTTAACGTTTCTTGCAAGATCAAAGAGCTGAATGAACAGATTGATAATCTTGTTGATGAGAAAAACAAGTTCAGATTTAACGAAGCAAGCGTCGTTGAACAACCTGAAAGAGAGAAGACGACTTCCTTTGTTGACGTTTCCGAAGTTTATGGTCGGGATAAGGAGAAGGAAATTTTGGTGAACAACTTGTTATGTGAGAGCAGCCAAACCCGGAGGGGTCTAAGTATTATTCCCATTGTAGGGATGGGGGGAATGGGGAAAACTACTCTTGCACAACTTGTGTACAATGATGATCAGGTTAAAGCTCAGTTCCCGTGTAGAATTTGGGTTTGTGTCTCGGAGCCTTTTGATGAGATCAAGATTGCGAAAGCGATCATAGAATCGCTGACCGGTAATCCTGCCCCTGAATTAGTTGAATTGGACAATTTTCATCAACAAATTCGTGCAGCTGTTGAGGGAAAGAAGTTTCTTCTTGTCCTTGATGATGTTTGGACTCAAGAAGACAAGAAGTGGGGAAAGTTAAAGAAAACTCTCGAGCATGGTGCAGCGGGAAGCAGAATTTTGGTCACGACTCGAAAGAAGGAAGTTGCTATTATGATGGAAGCAGAAACTCGCATGATTACACTTGATAGTTTGTCTGATGAGGTTTGTTGGTCTATTTTCAGTAATCATGCATTTCGGAGCGGGGACAAGAGCCAGAAATTGGAAGAAATTGGTAAGGAAATTGTTGGAAAGTGCAAGGGCGTTCCTCTTGTTGCAAAATGTTTAGGAAGTCTTATGTACTTCAAGAAGAGTAGGCAACAATGGCTAGATGTTTTGCATAGTAACTTGTGGGAACTAGAGGACGTCAAGGCCAAAGTTTTTGCGCCATTCTTTTTAAGCTATAATGATTTGCTTCCCGTTGAAAAACGTTGTTTGTCTTATTGTTCTGTTTTTACCAAAGATACTGAGATTCTTAAAGTTGAATTGGTCCAAATGTGGGTTTCTCAGGGCTTTTTAAGTTGGAAAAACAGAAAGAATCTTGAGCAAGAAGGTGAGGGTTGCTTTGAGAATTTAGCAATGCGATCTTTCTTTCAAGATTTTCAAAAAGACGAAATTAGTGGAGACATTATAAGTTTCAAGATGCATGACATAATGCATGACTTTGTTCAATTTCTTACACAAAAGGAATGTTGCGCCATAGATGCCAAGGAGAAAATGGAATATGCAGGAAAAAATCCCCGTCATGCATCACTGTTGCCCGAGTCACTAGTTTCTAGTTCACTGTATGAGAACAAAGGTTTGCGTACACTCTTTGTTGCATCCTCACAAGTTCATTGGCCAGTTGATAGCTTAAGTTTGGGAAGATTGTTTTTAAATATGACATCTCTCAGGACATTGAATTTGTCAGGTGGTGGATTTGAGCAATTACCTCAAGGGATTGAAAAGTTGATCCATCTTAGATATCTGGACCTGTCTTGGACAAGACTAAGGGAATTACCAAACTCCTTGTGTGATTTATTCAATCTGCAGGTTTTAAGGCTGATCTGTTGTTTTGATCTTGAACAACTGCCAAAAGAAATAAGGAAACTAGTAAAACTTACGCCATCTACACATTAATGGGTGTGATGGTCTAAAGCATTTGCCTAAAGGGATTGGAAAATTAAGTAACCTCCAGACATTAGATAGGTTTGTCGTGCCTGATTACAATAGCCTCGAGAATAGAAATGAGGCATTAGAGCTTGAAGATTTAAATATGTTGAAAGTATTTCAAGGCAGCTATTTGAGTATGTGCAAGTGTGGAAACCTACAAAATGGGAGTCAGGCGGAGACGGCACGACTCAAGGACAAAGAATACCTTGCTAGTTTGCGTCTAAGTTTTTATAGGAGTGAGAATGGAGGAGTTCATGATGAGATACTTGAGGCGTTGGAACCACATCCAAACTTGGAATTTTTAAGAATTAGTGATTACAAGGGCAACACTATTTCTCCGAGGTGGATGATGGTTTTAATTAATCTCAAAAGTCTCGTGCTATCAGATTGCGAAAAGTGTGAGTTCTTACCTCCTTTGGGAAAATTGCCCTGCCTTGAACATCTCTATATAGGGTATTTCTTCAGAGTGGAAAGGGTGGGGGTTGAGTTTTTGGGAATAGAAAATGATGATAATGCAGGGGCACCTAGGGCCACCAAATTTCATTATTCCCGAAATTGAAACGACTTCAGTTTTACGGCCTGAGAATGTGGGAAAAGTGGGAATTAGGGATTAATTCAGGAGGAGAAGAAGATAATAGCGTAGTAGTAATGCCATCCCTTCAATCTTTGGAAATTAAGCTTTGCGAAAGGCTAACAACACTACCAGACTTCCTCCGAAAGACACCTCTGCAGCATTTACAGATCAAATATTGCCAAGCCCTGAAAGAACGTTGCCGAGAAGGAGTGGGAGAGGAGTGGCCCAAGATTTCTCACATCCCAAACATCCAATTATTAGAAGAATGAGCATCTAATTTCAAGAAACGCATCAGCTGAAAACGAAATAGTCCGTGGCAACATGGAAGCTTCTGGTAACTTCTCGTCCTTGTATACCCTTTTTTTTTTTTGGTTATCAGCTGAGTTTTCAGTTTCTTATGTCAATATGTGCTTCTCGTGCTACTATCTACAATGAGAATATTGTACCCTAAAGAAGTCTTTTTGGTTCTGATTTCCTTTCCTTGCCTTTTGTTTTCTTTCTTTCTGCTTTAATTTTAGTCTTGCTCTTAGGGGATTTCTCGTCTCTCTTTCCTTTGCAGTTGACTTTTTCTTATTCATATTCATGAAGATTTGCAAATTTTGCCTTTTCTCCTCAAAAGAGTCATGATACAATAAATGCCTCTGATAGGAAACTACGATACCAAATTAGGTTGCTGCTTGCTTTATTCGTCTCTTTTATTAGCAGTTTCTGATCCCTAATCTGTTTTTTGCATATAAGCAACTGATCTCCTTTCTTTATTTACAAATGACCTACTTTCTAACTCATGATTTCCTATCAGGGTGTCGCTATCGGTACAGATCCAGTCTCCTTAGATATCAGAAGCATGTCAAACGGCTTGTGTGAATGCCCCCATAATATATACTACTGGAAACTCTGGCTTCCCAAAAAGATAGATTTCAAATGGTCTGCAACTATGGCGGGGCGTACAACTCCGACAACTCTGCATTCAATTGTGGTAAGACATGGCCTAGGACTCATTATTGACCATTTATGAATTAATCTCCCATGCTTAGAATAGGAGTGTACAATATAGTTTAACCGAACAACAGAATTGAAAAGTCACTCAAGGCCTAACAATACAGTAACTACTGATCCACACGTACCATGTACCAGGGTCAAGGTTAAAGGATTCAGATAACTTACTTGCCATCTTTGAGGAAATGGAAGGGAATCAACTTGAGATCTCTATCAAGTTACATGCAGCTCGGTTTATTTGTGCTCAAGGCCCAACTTCATGTTCCCCCTCTCCATAAGAGGCCCAATCAAGATTATTATGCCTGACAAGTAACCATCTATAATGTCACATGACAAGAAATGCACTTGTACCATCTCGTCGGGATGGTATATGATCTCCTTCATAGAATTTGCAAGCTATGAAACTTCCTAAGGTACGCTGGAGTAGTTTTTTTATCAGAAAATGACCTGCATCAGATTCATTTTCTTTTTCATTCGTTGAAGTTTACATTACAAGATACTTTTTTTTTTTAGAATATGTTTTCTTTTATTGTCCTATTCATTCATTTAGGTGGATACCTTGTCCTCCTTGCATTTTACTTGTTAATTATTTATGATTACTGAACTTGTGTTTCTTTTCAATTTAAAAAGAAACATGTCTGTGGTTTCTTAGGTTGGATAGTGATTATCATCACTCTTTCAATTTTTAGTTGTCATCATCGATTCTGTAAAACTTGGTGTCTTTAGAAAATTAAAAAGGACTACTATTATAAATACATATAGGTACATTAAACACAAGAAAAATTTTTTTTGAAAGGGGCTCAAAGGATAAGTTGTTTACATCCTTTGAGTGAAAGTAGAACTCGTTTTTCCTTTACTTAAAAAAAAAAAAAAGGGACTCACTTTTCCCTTTTTTTTACCCTCTACAGTGGGAGAAACTTAAACATTGTATAGTGCTTTAAAAATATGTGACCATGATGATTGGTGTTTGTTTATTTATTTATTTATCTATTTTCAGGTTTTCTTTATCTGTATTCATGGACAAGGACAACATTCGCGTATTTTTCAGCAGAAAAAGAGCAATAGAGCTTGCAACAGCTGTTAAATTTGCACCTTCTGCAGCAAGGTCTTCTACTCTGTCTAATGGACTTGAATGCCCAAGAACAACAGCAGCTTCAAAATTTGTTCGATTCCTGGAAACTTCCTTCGATGCCGCACCGCAGTTGCCTCACCTATTCTTGCAACGCTTTTTATATTGGGCAGTAGAACAATGTTCAAAGTTTGTGACATGAAATAAAAGTTTGTCCGAATGGCACGTCGCTTTGGTTATAATTGTTGACCACCTTCAGTAGGAGTCGGAGAGGACTGGCCAAAGATTTCACACATCCGACGATGCTCATAGGAGAGGATGCCTGAAATTCTTGTCACAGCACTTCTCGTAAGTATCATAACATTTTTGCCTGTTTTGCGCTTGCGTGTTATCTGATTTGGCTATCTGTTTTAATTTATATAACGTTAGGGACGTTGCTATGAATTTAGATTTAGACACTTTCACTTTGAGATAATGTGTTGTTAATGCGAGTTAGGAACCATGGTGTGCACCAATTTGATTATTTTTCTTTTGAATAACCATCAGGATTAAGGCATTTTTGTTGTATTCTCCAAGTGCTGGTACCATACTCACGAACAGGGGCATCCACAAATGGAAAGGGCAAATATCCTCTCTATGAAGCTACTGGACTAGCCTACTAGAGGCCATCATTTTCTTCCGCCTTACAATAAAGGGGTAGGGATTTCACTGAACAACGGACTCTCGTCAACCATTAATTTCAGTTAAATAGCTTTCAATGGGATATATTTGTGGATGTATACAGACTACTTAATTTTAGCATCGTTGATCCGTGGAGTGAGCAGCCATGTCGACTCGACCCCATCTGGAAAGATATCAGAGCTGATACTAAGGTAAGTTACTCAATATTGTTAAAATCAATCACTTAAGCTCAAATCCATCCAGTGTATGCGTAACATATTGACACAATAATTTTGCTGGGTAATTAGTTTTATCATGGTTTGTTTAGCATTATCAAAACAACCTGGGACTGTCAAATGTGGGTTCTACCTTATAAGATACATATACGATATGATAAAAAACAAGTGGGACCCAATTTCAACACATGTAGGTATCTCTCTCTTATATTAGTCTATTAATATTCTTTTACACTCTTATATGTAACTTTCATTTACATATTTCTTATAGTTTTCTGGAATTACCGAGTACATTTTCTCGCTGTGCATGCAAAGTATGGAACGAATGGAGGCCATTGGATCAAGGAATAGTCAAGTGGTAGTTAGTACTTATTAATATATGTGGTTTGTTTCTTTATTTTATCATTCCAAGGACTACTAATGTACTTCTAGTGTTCTTTTGTGAGAATGTAGATGAACTACGAGTGGCTTGATCCCTTAACCGGGTACGTAGGCAGCCTCGCTTTTGCTGGCCCAGCCACAAATAAAACAACCATTTTTTTTTTTTTTTT
The DNA here is from genome assembly GCA_008635985.1 of Ficus erecta. Lineage (NCBI taxonomy): Eukaryota > Viridiplantae > Streptophyta > Magnoliopsida > Rosales > Moraceae > Ficus > Ficus erecta. Next base: position 139,351 of record BKCH01001348.1, read on the forward strand.
TTTGCATTAAATAGTTTACGTTTCTTACTTAATAAATTTTAGTGTTGATATATTACTAGCTTTGTACTATATTATCTTAAAAATGAAAATCATATTGAGCCGAATAGCATTGCTCTGTTTCTGATGCTTCTAAACTAGGACATTGGATTGTTTACTTGTACAAAAAGCAAAGAAAACAACCGAGAACGCCGAATTTAAAAAATAGAAAAGAACAAACACCCCTTTCATTAGACTACGTGGTTTTCTAATAACCCCTTTCATTGGACGATAAACTACCAGTCTCTTAACATCAAGCTAAGCTACTTGTGCTAACTAATAAATAAGTATGCAGCTTCATTGAAAGATCTATTTGGGTTACTCTTTACGACCGTTTCTGGTAACTTTTCTTTCTTCTCCATATCCACCGTTGTACATGCATTTGTATTTTGGTAGATCCTCTAGACAGTTTCAAGAAACCACCATCAGCTGATGATCGAAACCGACAGTGGCTTCATTTCATTAGGATCTCTGCTGCATGTCTCCTTACGGCTCTCCCGGTAAAATCAAACTCCTTTTGTCCCCTCTGCATATTTCTTCATTACTTTATTTTAATATTTTGGATTTCCGAAAATTGAACTCCTGCTCCTTGTACATACATGGGAGAATATGCGCTTTGTGTTCTATTATCTGGTTATATCCGAATACTCCGTTGCAAGAGATGAACCTATACAAGGGTACTTTGCCGCTTCCATAAAAAGTGACAAAATGAAGAGATCAATCTATCACAAGGTAAATTTCATTTTAATTTCAAGTCCACTTATAGATCAACAGAAGATTCCATGTTACTTACGTTACTCACCATAAGATGCCATCACTTAATAGTGACAAAAGTAGGTATGTACAATTTAGTACTGAGTTCTCGGAGTTGTACAACCCACCGTAGTTGTGAACTCTTTCAATATCCATCTGTGGGGGCAACCAGAGTCCGAACCATCTTCCAGCATTGACAAAAGCCTGGTCATTTCCCATGCTTTCCGAATCTAAATAAACTGCTTTTGTGCCAATTGGGGTATCAAAATATTGCATGAGTTAGAAAGAAAAAGGACAGAGAGACCAAATAGCATATTAGACTACCATTCTTTAAAATTATCGTAAAAATCAAAATATTATAACCAAATAACATAATTAGGTTAAAAAACAATTGAAGTGGAAATGCGAAAAACCATTTAATCAGAATCCGCCTAAGGCCCAAACCATCCTTGTTTCAAACCTTCAAAAACATAATAACTACCAAGGGAAAAAAAACAAATCAACAAGTTCAAAAACATAAAATCTACTATAATTTTACAATAACAAACAAATATGCTATATATTTAAACTATGCTTTATAGTATAAATTTTGAAGAACAAATTAATCATTCTCCGATGGAGAAAGGAGACCATGGATATCGATAGTAGCACAACAGGCATTAAAAATTGCTAACAAAAAAGAAAAATAAATCAAGCAGTAGCGAAATAGGTACATAGAGAATATCTTTCTTGGAAATTACTCAAATTTGTACTAAACAACTGTACAAGCACTCTGCTAATTTCGTATTGAAATTTCCCACCATATCCTTTTTTTTTTTTTTTTAATTTTCAAAAGCTAAAACTGTTAAGAAAACTTGAGACAACTAAGAAGAGGAGTTTCGTGATAGTGAAAAGGTACGCTATTAGCCTACAATCTATATTAGATGAGCAGTAGAAAATATTAATGGAATGAGTCTAAGACATCTATGTACTATTACTCTAGAATTAATAAAAACTAGTCATCAATGCAATGAGAGGTTATGGCGAAAATGTTTCTGTTGAAAATAGTTGTGTCTCATTTTGTGTCCCTCCAATAATATCACGATATCCAATAACTTTTATTAATGTGATAAGATATTTTAACTGGAAGAGAATTTTTAATTAACGTGTCATGATATTAATAAAGCAACATAAAAGTGATAGAAATGAAGGGACAAAGGAGGAGTCAAATCCCTATGCATACTACTGAGTTAGAGCTAGTACATGTGTTAAAAGATTTGTATAAATAAGTGACAGTTATCAGTCTTTACAAGGAAAGGGTAACTTGTGTAGTCTCACATCACTTAGAGATATGGAGATATGTGTTGGTTCATTAATAAAGAACTACCCCCTAATGGTATGAGGCCTTCTAGGACGAGCCCAAGAGCAAAACAGTGCGGGCACAAGATCCAAAGCGGATAATATCATACTAAAGGGAGGTATGCACTGCTACAAAAGTTGGAATACACGATGGAAATTACACAACAGTTTTACAAAAATCGTCGTCTAAAATGATCCGCTCTATGATTACGCGACGGTTTTCTTAAACCGTCGTTGAAAGATATTGATTACACGACGGTTTAAAAAAAATCATAATTGAAACTCATAGATTATACGACGGTTTTCTTAAACTGTTTGGAAAGTTGAGATTACACGACGGTTTCAATAAATCGTATTTGAATCTCCACTTTCCACAACAAAGTTGAGATTACATGACGGTTTCAATAAACCATCGTTGAATCTCCACTTTCCACAATGGTTTAAGAAAGCTGTCTTGTAATCTATGAGTTTTCACAACGTTTTTTTTAAACTGTCATGTAATCAGTCACTTTCAATGATGGTCTTAATGTTGAACATGTAGAACAGTTCTGCAACCATGAAAAACAATACAGAGACCTGCGAAAACAGATCATCCACTGTCATTCAATGTTGTTACCACCGTCATGTAAACATTCATGATATAACATTAATGTTGAACATGGATCTATATAATAGCAGTTTGGGTCATTGTTTGAATAACACACGAGGTAGTAGACTAAAGGATGACAGAAAAAAGAGAAGGAAAAAATTTTTTAAAAAAATTGCAATTTCACGATGGTTTTTGGTTGAAACCATCGTGTAATCTCAAGATACGACAATAGTTTTCAATTAAAACCATCATCGTATCACAATATAACACGACGATATCAACGAGAAATTGTCGTGTAAACGTATAATATGATGACGATTTATTTGAAAACCGTTGTTGTATTTAAGATTACATGACGGTTTCTACAAGGAAGCGTCGTGTTAACTTTCGAAAAAGATTTTAAAATTTGAATTTTAGGGCATTGAAATCTGCGCGTAAACCTTTTACTAAACTTATTTCCCTCATCTTTTCTCATTTTCATCTCTCTCTCCCTCTCGACCACACGACGATTTCTCCTACCCTCTCTTTCCTTTGCCTGTCGACGGCACCGCCGCCTTCCACTCTCTCTCATTCTCTCGCCGACGCGGCCAACGCCCTCCCCTCCCTCTCATTCTCTCGCCGCCCTCCCCTCTCTCTCCTTTTTCCGCCGCCGCCCTCTCTTCCCATCAAGGTCATGACTCTTTTGCTTCTAAGAAAAGCAATGTGACTTTTTTGCTCAATTTCTTGTTTTTCAAAACAATTTTTTATTAACTTTCTTGGAATGTAATTTTTGTATTTATTGATGTTCAATTTCTTTTGTTGCTCTTTGTAGACGAATCTTCTGTGCATTTTTTTCCACCCACTACTTGCTCGATGAAATGTCAAAATAGAATTTCGTTTAGTTAATCATATGGAATTTGTTTCTAGTATTTTTAGTCATATTTTTTAGGGCATGCTTGCATTTGCAGGGGCAATTTGTAGAATTATTTAATATACAAGCAAACAAGTGGTGTTTTAATTACATAGATTTAATGTAGTATGCTTAGATTTTTTAACGTTCTTGGTGAATGTAAATTTGATTAGATTAAATTGGACCAATTATTATTATTATTATTTGTGTATTTATGTTGCAATAAATATAGGTGATTGTTGCAATAAAAAATAACATAAAATAGACCTAGAGTATGCAAAAAGAGAAGACCATGAAGAAGAGACCTATTTAATCCCAATGCCGATGGTAAACGATGGGCAACTCTAATGAAATGAGTCCATATAGTAAGGAAAATAGGAGAACGAATTGAAGTCACCTTTGACGAGAAAGGACAACCGGAAGGGAAGCATGGTGAGGAATTGATGAGTTGAATTGGTGTACTCGCTCGAGAGTATGGTGATTTTTTTCCGGAGATCGCAACCTTCGTTGCCATTACAACTCGTGATCGATCTCAAACCTCCGCCATAGCTGCGAATTGCGACCTCTCTATCGCCGTCATCAAGATTGCGATAGTCTTTGGAACGCCTAATTTCTTCCGCCATCTTCGCCTAACTCCACCCGCTGGAGTGGTATCTTGCCGATCGGAGTATACAGTGAAAGTGAGGAGAGATAAAGGAGATGAGAAAGAAATGGGTAAAAATGAAAAAGAAAAATTAATTTTTAAAAGAATAATAGAAATATGCTATTATTTACTATGGCTTGAAAGATATGCTATTATGTACATTGGTACACTTTAAATATGCTATTTAATATGATTTTCGAACGATAAATTTAGAAGGGAAAATGATGAATTTTGAATTCCATTCAAATTTACGTATAAATTGAAAAGTGTTTATGTTTTGAAAAGGGTTTGTAAAAGTTTTAAGATAATAAAAATTCTCTCTCTTTCTCTCCCTCTCTCCTTCCCACTCTCTCCCTCTCTTTCTCTTTCTCCCCCTCCCCCCCTCCCTCCTTCCCTCACTCTTTCCCTCTCTTTCCCTCCCTCCCTCTCCTAGTGGGGTGTTTAGGATTTTCAGAAGGTATGCCTTTTGGAGGGTCGGGAACAGGTTGCGGCGCTTTACTTGCAATCGGTTTTCCAACCCTAAAGATGAAGATCTAGCCATCGCAGGGAGCTTATTAGGTGTGGATATGTTTTTAGAGGGTGTGCCTCTCGGAGGGCCGGGAACAGGCGGCGATGCCTTACTTGCAGTCTGTTTTCCAACCCTAATATGAAGATCTGGCCATCGTAGGTAGCTTACTAGGTATGGAGGTGACTGTGGAGTTGGGAGGCAAGCGTTTCAGCGAAATGGAGGAGGGGAAGGGTCATGGCTTTGATGTCACTTTCAGACTGTCTACTTTGGCTATGACGATCATCTTCTTGCCTGTGGCTTTTCCGATATTGGTAGATTTTCATTTTATTTTGGTATATTTGTGTATAGGTGTTATAACTGCATATCATACGCAGATCTAGTTTTGTTTGTTGTTTTGGTGTGTTTGTTTTCAATCCCTAATAATAATGATGGTCTTCCCATCGTCCGGGCTCGTGGTTTGTTCGCCAGATTTAGATCTTGGCGATTTGTTGGTCCTGCTAGACTTGTGGCAATGTAGGGAGTTTGGTGATCTTTGCGATCTAAGGCCGTGGCTCCCAATTGATTGGCAGTTTCCGTCATTGGTTGGGGCTTTGTTAAGTAAAGCTTGGTACATGTTTGTTTTTGGCGTATCGAGGTACTTTCCCATTTTCGGGCTTCAGACTTGTGACATTCCCACTGTGCGTCAGTTGTTTGTATCGATGGTTTAGGGTTATGACCTCACAATTGCGTGATTTTTACATTGTATTATTCAGTTTGTAATACTTTATTAATGTTAATGCATTTTTTTCATGCAAAAAAAAAAAAAAGGAAAAAGAAAAGCGTTTCTGAATTGACTATTTTGTAGGAATTCTTCTGGATATTACAATAGTGGACCATGACTTAATGCCAAGCCCTCTAAATAATGCCAAGATGTATATAGCAAAATTAGATGACAAAAGTAGGGGAAAATTGGGAAGAAATATCAAAGAGAGAAGTAAGAAAACTGCAAAAGCAGAAGAGGAAGCATAAACAAATTTATTGGAATAAATATCTTTTTAAGTTTTACAAAAATGTACCTATGAATTAACTTTGTTTTAAATATAAATTAGTATAGTCATGTTCTATCCTCGGAGTTTTCCGAGCAAAAAAAAAAAAAAATATATATATATATATATATATATATATATATCCTCGGAGTTTCAAAGCGTTTTCCGTGCGTAGCAAAATGCAACTGCATATCTGTTTCGTTGTTCTAGTATTCTCTAGCTTGCCTAAGAGGGTAGTCAGTAGTTACCGGTCTCCTCTCTCTATATTCTTTTAGGAATGCAAAAAAAAAAAAAAAAAAAAAGATCTCTTTTGAAAAGCATTTTAAAATCTTAAAATTTTGACAGTTAATAATCAATCAGTGATTGACCAGTACATTAATCATTTAATAGTCATCGACTTTTTATGAGAAATTGGCCATATTTCTAAGTAAGTGTCTAAAAACAACGAGCTAACCTAATTTCTCTGTATCCAACTTGGACGATAGATATATTCACTTACCAAAAAAAGTTTACACAATAAATTCGACTCTGTAAAATAAGTTGGAAAACGAGCTGTGTTCAGTTATTTTGGTTAACAAAGTGGACAAGAACAGATGTGGTACAATACAAGTAGCAAATTTGGACATCCAAACACCTGGGTTTTTTTTTTTTTTTTTTCGGTACAACAGAAGAGGAATACATTACTCAACATTCTATAAATTCATGCATCTTTTTGAACTGCTCTTTGGTCATCTAATTGTAGTGTAGTCATGAGCCCTCTCCTGAAAACAGATATCAGTTTCTAGAACAAACTTGGTTACGTTTTTACAATATTGCCACGAAAGAACTAGTTCTGTGCTCGGATTTGGTACCTTTAGCTTCTTAAATTTTAAAACAAAAAAATGTGAATAAGCAGACAATGTCACAAAACTAGAGAAGTTAATATATTATCACCTACAATACGGCTGAAATGGTAGCAAATGGTCAAACGGAATCAGAAAATTTAGCTCTCTTAGGATATGATTCAGCCTTATAATCGGAGTCCCTTGCAGTAGCTCTAGAAACAAAATTACAGGAGCCAAGATGGTCGAGCTGAATAATGAATCTCGTTTGTTGGAACGTACGGGGATTGGGGGACACCCGTGCTTTTGACAAACTACGGATGCTTATTCGTAGAACTTCCCCCTCCGTTGTCTTCTTGATGGAGACTAGGCTATTTGGTGTGGCGGCGGAGTCCCTGTGGAGTCGACTCAGGTTCAAAAATGGCTTTCATTTGAATTGCGAAGGTAGAATTGGTGGTCTAATTCTCCTCTGGAACTCCGAGGTTGATGTCCAAAGTCAGAGTTATTCTAGGGGTCATGTTGATTCTTTAGCTCGGGGGTGGATGGTGTGCTTTGGCGTTTTACGGGTTTTTACAATAATCCCATTCGTAGTGAGCGACACCATTCATGAAGTTTGATTCAGAGACTGCATGAACTTTTCTCTATTCCTTGGTTAATAGGAGGAATTTTTAATGAGATGTTCTACTTTACTGAGAAAAGTGATGGTAGTGATCATCCTTATGTGAGTATGGATGATTTTCGAGAAGTCACGGAGGAGTGTAGCCTTTTTGATCTTGGCTTTGAGGGTCCGACCTTTGCATGGGATAAAAGAATGAATGAAGATCGGAATGTCCAGGAGCGGCTTGATCGTTACGTGGGTTCGGATGATTGGCAAAATAGATTCCCAATTCATAGAGTCTATCATTTAGACTTCTTTGGGTCGGATCATCGGGCCATTCTTCTGAAACTTGTGGACTCGGTTCAGATTGGTCGGGGTCCAAAGAAACGTCGGAGGTTCATCTTTGAACCTATGTGGATGACGGACTGTAGTTTCAATTGTAGTTTCAATGAGATCTTGGGGCAATATTGGTGGCGTGAAAGTGTGGAGGGCCGGGGTCAGAGGTGGTTAGGAAAATTGAAAAATTGTGCCCAGTACTTGAAATTGTGGGGATCTAAGACATTTGGGAACATTAGTAGAAAGATTAAAGATGCCCAGAAGGAGTTAGAGGACTTAAACAAATGACCACATCCAGTATTAGACGGGTGGAAAATGAGCTCAATTAGCTTCTGACACTAGATGAGTAATACTGGCGTTAAAGAGCCCGTATGGAATGGCTTACGAGTGGTGATCGGAATACGAAAATTTTCCACTCAAAAGCATCAAAATGTTTCAAGAAAAACAGAATTTACGGGTTAGAAGATCCTAGTGGGAGTTGGATTACGAAAGATAAGGACATCACTAAGGAAGTTGAATGTTATTTTAATGATGTGTTTCAAACCATCACCCCTTCTGCAGAGAACTTGTCCAGAGTTATACATCGTACTGGGCCTAGTGTGTCGGAGAAGATAAGGCAAAAGTTGGATAGTCCCTTTACTAGGGAGGAGGTTAAAAAACTTTTTTCAGTATGAGTCCTACAAAAGCTCCAGGTCCGGATGGATTCATGCACTCTTTTTTCAAAAGAATTGGGAGTTGGTGGGTAGCGACTTGATGGCAGTTTGCTTGGGGTCCCGAATGGTGGGGAATCAGTTCGAGTGCTAAATGCAACACGTGGTTCTTATTCCAAAAATTAAGAATCCTAAGAGAGTGGCTGACTTCCGACCGATTAGCTTGTGAAATGTTGCATATAAGATTATCACTAAGGTGTTGGCTAATTGGCTCAAAATTTTCTTCTAGAGATTATTTCTCAAAAGCTCTGCTTTTGTTCCGGGGCGATTAATAACGGATAATGTTATAGTAGCTTTTGAGATTATGCACTCTATTAGGAGGAAGGTGGGTGAGAATTAAGGTTTGATGGGCATAAAACTCGATATGAGTAAAGCCTATGATCGAGTTGAATGGACTATCCTTGAGGGAGTTATGCGGAAGATGAGCTTCATTGATCGATGGGTTCACTTGATTATGGATTGTGTATCCATAACTAAACTCTCTTTCATTATAAATGGGAGTGTGGAAGGGTGTGTCATTCCCAAGAGAGGGTTTCATCAGATTTGTCCAATCTTGCCATACATATTTCTACTTTGTGTTGAGGGTCTATCGTCTATGATAAAGGCTGCGGAAGTTGATGGCAGACTTCATGGGATTGTTGTGGCTCGGAGAGCACCCATGGCAAGCCATTTGTTTTTGTGGATGATTCCATTATTTTTGGAAAGGCCAATTTGGGAGATTGTCAAACAATTGGGAGGATTTTGATTAGTTATGCTTTGGCTTCGGGTCAAGTGATTAATTTTTCAAAATCCTTGATCACCTTTAGTCCAACCGAGCGATTAAATCTCCCATTTTTAACTACCGATGACGGATTCTGTTAAAAGATGACTTATTATACCCTTTTTAAGAGTTTAGGATAATTTCAGCTATAAAGAAAAGGAATGGGGACCAAAAGGTCACTAACGGAATAGTTTAATGACCAACTAAGCAATTAAGCCTAATTTGTTTAGTGCTTCAAAAGGTACGTTGATCATATAAATAATTCACTGTTCATAGCAATATGAGAATTGTAACGACCCGCCTAGCACAGGCCATTACCATACATACATACGTATATTTCGTACTTACTTATTTGACATAAACAGCGGAATATATATATTTTTTTTAATAGTGTGGCACACACACAAAGACGTACGTAAAGTATAACGAATATTAATTAAAGTCGTTCGTATAACTTAACTTAATAAACATAAATAATATATAAAATTACAAAACGCGTAGTGGCTCTAGAATTCCCACGGTTCACAGTCCGCCAAGCCTCGCCCCTCCATCTTGTATCAACAATTGCTAGCAGGTTGCTTACCTACAGCATAGATGTAAGACAATGAGCTTTCGCTCAGCAAGTACAACTATCCTATACCGTGACACCACACAATATACATAGCATAACTTAATCATTGCATAACATCATATAGCTCAACATACATAGCATAACGTAATTTATCCTACAATGCATGAGCCACTTATGCTTTCTTATGCTTTCTTATCATTCATAACTTGCATTCTTAACTTATCTTAACATATGGGCCCCATAAGTGTCCGTACCCGGGCGCGCAACTATGAATTGGTTGGGGTGGCCAATCTTTTTCCAACTCAATCCATAGTCCAACCCGACCTAACGCGGGTCGGTACGACACAGACAACTTGCTTGCCATCATAACATTCTTTATCTTGTACTTGATCTCATTCTTAGTTAATCAGTGAACATGCTTTGTGATGTTCCACATAATTAAATCATAGCATATTTTAATCTTAACATGTTTCCTTCATTTTTCATAACATTTTCATTAGCATATAATATTTTACTTTTCATAACATATTTCATGACATTTCATAAAGCATAGCATATAATCATAACATTTTTGTAACATTTCCTAAATCCCAACATATAACTTTTATAGCACATTTAGCATGTAACACTTCATCACCCATAGCACTTAACATTTCATACTTAGGCAAGTATAACGCAACAAAGCCTATGCTGTAGGCGGAGTTGTACTTACTTTGTTTGTGATGGATGTGTCCATTGTCTAGCTTGAGTTCGTCGGGACACCGTCGTATATTATATTCTGAGATTGAACAAAAGTAAGGGTTAGAAATGTTGGCAGTATAACCAACATTCTTATATAACCTTAGTTATATTCCCTTACTTAATTTTACGGTATCCTACTTGGTTACATTGAGTAACCCTAGGATTTAAATCTATTCTAATCGACTTATTTTATTTTAGTTTAACTTTAAATTTCAAAATTCATTTTTGTTTTCTTTTTAGAAAACCTTATGTTTTTGGTACAAAACCCTTTATTTTACTTAAAAATTAGAAATCGTAAAATAAAATTCATAAAAATTATTGACTATTGGGAACTGTCTTTAGAACTGTCTCACAATGCCATTTATCAATTCATATAAAATTTTTCCTCTTTCTGTACTGTTTTGGGAAATTCTGTACAGGAATTCTCTATTTCCTGTATAGTTTTTGAAATCCCATTCCATTTAAAAATCTAAACAGATTTTAGAAAAGTTTCTTCACGAAAGTTTTAGCTATCGAAAAAACCCCATAACTTTCGTGTTTTGAGGAAAATCCAGTTTCGCTTGTATCTTTGTCAGTTTTCATTTGAAACTGACTGGTCGTGTATGAAGTCTGGGCACCATTAGTCTCGGGATTTCATGAAAATGGAGGCCATTGGAGCTTCATTTTGGAAACCTGTCTACGCTGCCCCCTAGGAAAAACTGTTTTCTACAACTTTCATGTTTTGAGTTTTTCTCAATTCGGCCTCTAAAGGCCTCAAAATTGACTTTTCCCGAAACTGGTCAGGATCCACCCGAACCTGGCAGTTTTTCGGTTTAGAGTTCGTTTTACGTCCTAGACGTGGAACCTAGCTCGACCAGCCACCGCGGGAGCTCTAATACACACATGCAGCGGTTTCTAATGTTCGACATTCATCATTCACATCAACATAAACATCATACATAAATTTATAAAATCCTAACCAACCATCAAACACCTAACATGCATATTCTTTGCAACCACCAACAAAACCCTAACCTATCAAGCACAAACCCTAAATTTTTAAACTAAGGCAGCAATAAACAGTGAGCTTATGCTCTTACAAACCAATTGCTTAAATACATTTAAATTTCCTCAATTGAAATTTAAATGAAAAGCTTATAGATCCAAGGATTTTACCTCAATTTCGGGTCCAAAATTGGCTTGCTTCACTTCTCCTTTTTCCTCCCTTCACGGCCGGCTTTCCAAGGGTAATTGGCTCCCCAGAATGTCCAGCTCCTTTGCCCAATTTCAGGTCACCAACTTGCTAAAATCCAGCCACACTTTGGCTCCAAAAATCCGGTTTCCCTTGCCTAAGGTCTTCCTTGTTTCTTTCCCCACCATAACCGGCCCCTTGGTCAAGATTGGGCACCAAAATTTCTTGGGTCCTTGGGTGGTATCCTAGATGAAATTTCAAGCTTTCAAACCCTAAATCCCCTCTTAGATCCATTTTTTTTCTTGCCTTGCCCTTGCTCCCACAACCGGCCACTAGGCCTAGCAAGGGTTCCAAAATTTTTTTCTAGCTCTTTGCTTGTTTCTCCTTCACAAAACCGACCCACTCAATTTCTTTTCCTTGATCTTAGCTTAAAATTCTTCCTTTCCTTCTCTCTCTCAATCCGGTTTTTGCTCAAGAAAATGGCAAGAGTTTAGCTAACTTTTTCCAATTTTTTTTGAATTATGAACACCCCTATTTATAGAGGTTGGGAATTCTTTTTGAAATTGGAATTTGACCCCCAAAATTTTTGAAAAAATCAGCCTTCCCCCCCTACAACTGGCCGACCACTTTGCTGTGGAAGAAATCCACAGTTCTTTCCAATTTTAACATAAATTGGAAAATGATGTCATTTATCCAATTTTGATGAGGTAAGCCTACTTTATGGCTTGTTTGCCACTTTTTTTTAGATTAGACAGTCCATTTTTAAGTTAACACAGGTATTTCCAATACTGGATTCACTTATACACAGCATTGGTATTTTGAACTGCAGTCCTAAAATTCATCTGTGTAAAACCGAACTGTATAAAAATTTTCTTATAACTTGGAACCACTTGGCCCAAGTTATTCTAATTATTGTGCTTGATTTTCTATGGTGGTTTTGAATCCTAAACATATCATTTTAATCATAAAAAACGGCTTTATGCAGTACAATTCTATACTGCGAATTTTTTAATCATACAGCCTTTTTCTTTAACTTTTTGGGTCAATCTTTGGCTTTCTCGTCCGCCATTGACTTTCTTGTCAACCGCTGACTTTCCCGCCAAACTTTGACTCCCGTGGTCAACAGTTGACTTTTTGGTCAACCATCGGCGTTTTTCGGTCAACTTTGACCAACATAAAATTTTTGGCGATTTTGCTCCTTTTGCCCAAAGGTCATTTGCTTGACTCAGCAATCATTTTCGAGTCTTATAAAATCATAAAACTCACAAAACGAAATAAAAAACCTTAACCCGGCTTTTTCATGCATATCTTCATGTTTTGTACAAGTTTCTTAAAACAAAAGAAATCGTATTATTACTGAAATACTTGGTATTACAAGAATGATTTGAGTGATTAATGAAAATTTTTTATTTCTCTCACGCCACTCATCTGAGGTTTTTATTTTTTATTTTAATTTTTTTCAATGATAGGAGGTAGAGAAATATTGATAAAGGTGATGGCCCAAGTTACATCCACTTATGATACGAGAGATTTTAAAACTCCGCACTTTATGTGATGAACTCCAATCCGTTATTACTCGATTTTTGTAGGGAGCTGATTGCGCGGAAAGGAAAATTTGACGCGACGGGAGAAAATTTGACGTCCGAAAGGCTAAGGAGGTATGGTGGTTCGGACATGATGGCTTGCACAAGAGCCTTGCTTCATGAGGTTTTGGTACAAAAAGTTTTATTTCATGGAAAAAGGTGGAGTGATTATTACCCTCAAAAGTCTTTTTTTTTTAACCCCTTTCTTTTCACTTTTTTTCCTTAAAAAAAAAAAAAAAAAGTACATGATCAAAAATTAATATTTCATGACAACTTAACCCAAAAGGTGTGATTTTAACTAACAGCCAGATACGACAAGACAGAGCACCCCCCCCCCCCCCCCACAAAAAAAAACAAAAAACCAGCCACGACAAGAAAGAAACACGGCGGGAAACAAATACCTAAAACTTTGATCTTGTTGTGTAATATGCTATCTTCGACTCATCTTAAATTAATGTGTTAATATAGAGTGCAGGCCAAAGTTCTTGCTACATTATTCATTATATACCAAATTTAAGTATATCCTTCTTGTTCATTAACTCCTAGTGCCGGCGAAGCCAGCCATTTAAAATATCGTAACTGAAAAAAACTCACATAGTACTCGATATCACTATCAATAATCTCTAGTGAAAAAAAAAAAAAAAAACCGTTCTTGTTAACATTGTACGTAATTTTATGTATCGATTAGACTCATATATCCCTTTATTTCGTGTCTCGTTTTTGTGTCCTTGCAAAACTATCTTGACATATATATCATGACTTCTTAGCTAATGTGGTATGATATTTTTATTAAAAGATTATAATTTTTAATTGACGTACTAGCTATGATATTATTAGACGGATATGAAGGATACATAAATAAAAGAACACATGAGTTGAATCCTACATTATGTGATGGCTTGTACGCGTGTTAAAAGATTTGTATAAATAGATGTTCCATCCATAATTAGATCCACAAAAGAAACACACACTCCGCAAAGGCATAATTCCTACAAGCTCTTTTTCAACTTTTGCATACTTTGTTTCTAGACGGCATGAAAACCATGGCAATGTTGCAATTTCAAAGCTTTATTTTCGTAGCCATTGCTACACTAAGTTTCTATTCGAGCTTCACTTCAATTGCTGACGCGCAAGAGACCGGCACCGCCACTTACTACACTGCTCCCTACCAACGTAAAAATCTTATAAAACAAGTTCCTTTCATTCCTTCACATCTATAAATTTTTTTGAATTAATTAAAAGGTGACAAGTACTTTTATCCTTTAATTTGCAGCTTCTAGTTGCTACGGTTCGAGGACCAAGGAGTAATGATCGCAGCGGCAAGCGATGCGTTTTATAACGATGGAGAAGCATGCGGACAAACGTACGAAGTTACTTGTCTTAGCGGCACAAACTTAGGCACCCCAATGCCTTGCTTTGGGAGGGCTCAGTGGTGGTGAAGATTGTTGACTATTGTAAACCCGAATCGTGCCGGGGTACTATCGACTTATCGGAGGAAGCTTTCGCTTCCATCGCAGATACAGCTTCTGGAGTCATCAACGTCTCTTACCAGAAGTATGAACTTCATCATCCTTATATAATTAGTTCCAACAACTTTCTAATGGTGTTTTATCTGTGTCTTTCCTTAATGAAATTGTGATATGACTTTGCAGGGTTAAACGGAGACAAGACAGAAAATGCATTTCTTCTTAGGGATAATAAACAAGAGTTATTGTTGTTGTTGTTGTTTTTTATTTTTTTATTTTATTTTTTTAATCCATTTATCAATTTGTAATGCAAAAATAACTATTCGGATGGATGAGTTCAGCTCTTGTACTTGAATTTACATATGGAGTTTACAATTTACAGCTACATAACTAAACCATTTTAAGCATTCTAATAAAAAATAAGATCATTAGTGTCATCCTCTGATGTAGCAGAACCAATGACTGGGGCGGGGCCATGGCCCCACTATATCGCTCTTTTTTCTTCTTCTTCTTTTCATTTTAATATAAAAGGGTTTTTTTAATTTAAATTTTAATACAGTGGGTATGTGTATAAATTAGTCTTTGTCCCCCTTAAACTTATAGTTTTCTATATTTTATTGAGCAAACAATTAGGATTTTAATAAAAAAAATTGTTACATATATATATATATTAGTATAATGTTGAATAAAAAAATTTATTTGGCCCCCTTATTAATAAAATCCTGACTCCGTCACTACGGAAGAGCGATAAAGCATACAAATTTATGATTCTTAAGAATAACCCAAAAAAATTGAACAATAGATGCGTTAAATCCTTTTTTCAAGCTTGAATACCAAAGAAGTTCATGTGAATATGTATTGAGAGAACTCTGAAAAGATTTTTATTAATAATATCAAAAACTCTCCTACAAAATAACAAAGAAGCCTTTAGTAAACAGTGATTCCTAATTCTGTTCAAATAATTATTAGAAGATAATTTTATACCATCCTAATTCTAATCTTATTTCTTAACGTGGATAACTGAATTTCAAATTCTAAATGACAAAGGCTAATCTACTCCTTATATTATCAATCCTAGCAATTAATTTATCAAAATTATCCTAAAAGAATTTAGAAACATCCTAATATATGACCAAAATTCAAAATGACATAATAGAGATAAACTCCATATTTCACATTATATGGCTGCATATTCCTTTAAACGCCCCTAACCTAACAACATTATCTCTCATTTTACACTAACGCATGTTCAACACTCATAAATAAATTATTATCAAAGATTTTGTTAACAATAATGATCAATTTAAAACCCTTAAAAATCTTCACAATGCAAAAGAGAGAGTTTATATCTTATTCTAGTCAAAAAGGGTATGTTTACGTAATATATTCCATACCAAAAAAAAGGTCACAGCATTTGTTTGAGACCAAAAGCCCTCTGCAACATATAAAATAATACAGAAAAATTAGTAATACAATATCATAAATTGTCGATCCAAAGTAACTCCCTTTCTTAATGAAACGTGATC